>PXIH01S0003383.1:15874-26382 GCA_003024985.2 Euperipatoides rowelli | reverse complement strand
TATGTGTCTATTAAGAAGCTTTATCTGCACGGATTACTACAGGAATGGCCGTTGATTGGTTAACAGTTGGGATGATGGCAAAATAATTTGCAGATTTATTCCACGTCTTAATTATCATTAGGGTTGGTGCAAGCTCAGTTTATTTGATTGAATTTTTCACTGATTTAAGTTACCTGACATTTTGAAGCAATTTAAAATAAAAACAAATTAGCATCTTATGAAAGATACAATTTTGAATTTATTATTGTATTCAAAATTGTATCTTATTTTTACCATATATATTTATTAATAAAATATAGGACTACTTAAAAATTTTAAATTGCTTGTGTAAATTATTAATTTCAATATAAAGTTGTTTTTCCTATTTTAACTACAATATTTTATTTGATTATTGGTGACTTGTTGATTGGCCTTTGACTAATGCAATTTTTTTAATTTCAGACCACCAATTATTTAAAAAAAAAAAAAACTTATAGGGGCTTTGCCCCTGGCCCCTTCTGAGGGTCTACCTGCTGGTTCCCCAAATATTTACAGTAAACCTGTGCTTTTTTTACGACTACAACCCTGATTACGATGCAGCTGAGGTTTACATTCACATACTTCAACCCGTAGTTAAAAAGTTAAAATAATCTTCAGAGGAGGGGGAGAGGTTGAGGATTTCTTTGAATTCTGGCTGTGAGAAATGAAACCCATCTCCTAAAAAATTTGAATCTTGGGGAGAGGTAGGGGATTTATTTGAATTCTGGTCGTGAAAAATGAGAATCCTTTCTTAAAAAAATTTGAATCTCACTACTGCATGTACTGAATATTTTTTTACATGTGTGTTTTTTTTCTGTTTTCAGTAGGCTAAATAGTATTGACTTGTTTTATTTTTTTATTATGTTTCCAATCTTGCCATATGTAATATTTCAAATGCATCAATAATTAATTATATAATTTCAAAATCTATTGAATAAATCACAGAAGTTCCATTCGTTTTTTATTCTTCTTTTCTTCTCTCCCCTCTTTGCCATCATTTATATTTTTAGATGATTTCAGCTGCAAAGTGTAGAACCCAAATGGTTAAGTGTTCATTTAAATTGGCTCTCATGTCTTGATGTAAAGCTCGGCTGAGTGTATACAGCTGCACGACACATTCTTTGGCTGCACCCACTACTCAGGAAATGCAAGATTGCAAGGACCTCTTTATAACCAGCAGGAAAATATTGAATGGGGGAAAGGGGGAGGGGAGGTAGTTTAATGTAAAGTGAACTGGAGTTGCAATTCTTGTTGAGGAAATAAAAAGCGTTTTTTTTTTTAGTATTCTGAGAAAAGTGATGCCTGGCTTGGTTGGATGAATCATTTTCATGACATTTTGAAAGCTAACTATTGCAATTGCCATTTATAAATACCCAGAACTTTTATTACAGTTACCATAGAAACCCAAAACTTTGTATTTTTATAGAATCAACTGTCATGCATATCATTTAAAAATAAAGAATGGAATGTTGTCTGTTCAATAGCTATGAGATGTAGGCTGTATGCAGTGTTGTTTGAATGTATTAACTATCCAACAGATTTAGTTGACTCCATTCATAATAAAATTAGCATATTTGTCTGCTATTTTTTTTTTTAATGTTTGAATAATGCTAAAGATCATTTTGTTTATTATTGTTTTCACAAGATTTTAAAAAAAATAATAGGCTACAGTAAAATTCTTTTAAATTTTTGTTATTTTTAAAAATACAGCTTATTAAATGAGTAAATAAATTTTATAAATACAGATTAATTTAATTAATCAGTGATACATCTTAATTTATTATTTTAATTTTTAACTTTTGTCTTCTAACAGTCCACCTCTATAAGGATTGCCTTATCTGGCACCTTGTTGGAGAATAGTTATACCACCTAGAGCTGCTTCTCCAAGTTTGATCCCGACTGTTATTCATCCTAATCATTGGGATCATACCTGAAGAGGGAGAAGTGGTACCCTTATTATCCTTTGCCTGTATACGGTTATAGTGCCTATGTCATAATTAATTAGGAAATTATAATTACTGAAGTAGGAATTATGAATTTTAATATTTTTCATATTCCATAGATAGCTTGATAAAGAGCTTTATATGTCTTAAATTTTGATACCCTACTCATATATATAGAACTAGTCTATCACGGGTTATTATTTTTGCCAGAATAATTCCGATGCAATCAATTTTTAATAAGATTTTAGTCTGGGTTCAAACTCAGTTTTTAAGGGGAGCAAGGAGGGTTTCTCTAGTAAGCAAATGTAGGTCACACTAAACCTTTAATGTAACTGAGCGGCCATAGCTTTCTAGGGAAATGAAAGTTGAGGCTAATTAGTAACATATAAAGCTATCTGGGTTAAAAGGGTGGGGAGTAACAAAAGAGGAATTGTCACCCAATTGTTGCTAGATCTGAAGGTAGTTGCAGGTTTGGATGAGCTGGCACACCGTGTTAAGATGTCGTCTATCAGAGTCATAAAATTGAATTCATTTGGTTGGTGCCGACAACAGCCAGCAATATGTAGTGGGGCCTGTATCAATGGCTGATGAAACTCTAATCAATTATTAAAGTTTGATTATTGAATATAGATGGCATAATACTGTTTTGTAATAAAGCTACTCGCTATTACATAACGTAAACAAAGAGTTTGGCAGATATGCAGCGAATAAACATTGCTCGTATATTATGGTTTTTGTTTTTATTTGTGGGTGTATTTTACTTATATTTTATTTAAATTATAATAGAGTAAAATATTTTTTATTATAAGGTAGTAGCCTAAGTGCAGTCCTGCTCTCTTTAGGAATGAGTGTTTACTATAGGCCTTTTGCTCTCTCAAATTTTAAGTTAAATAAAGGGAATGTGATCTGTTTTTGGTAATAAACAAAGGGTAATTGATTTTTTTAGCAGTAAGAATTATTTCTCTTGATTGTTTGAATACTTTATCATTGAAAATTAAATCGCCGACCAGCAAGATGGAGAAGCACTGACATCACTAGCGCGAGAGGAAAACTTGTTTATACCCTGAGGCATGATTTCAGAAGTTCAGCAACCAATCTGCGGAGAAATAAAAACACTGAATTATATTAGACATTTGTTAATAAAAACTTATTCTTTTTCAAATTAAAATGTTCCAATAACAATCATCATCTCACCAGAGATTCTTATCTACTTTTAGACTACAAATAAATGTTTCACCATAGTTGATTTCATATAGACATTTTTTTTAATAATAATTAATAAATAACGTAGAATATTTACATAAAAATGAACTCTACCTGAGTTAGCGTGCCTAGCTAACGAATGAAAACAAGTACCATTAAAGTGCTAATTAAAGGGGGTACAAAAGTAAATGTTCAGGACGAAGGAGAGTCGTCTCGGGTTTGGAGGAGAAACATCAACATCAATAGGAAAGCTCGTGTCCGTAATCCAACCCTCCTACTCTTTTGCTACCAACACCAGTGAAATGTAGAAAACAAAAGAAGAAATCCGGTTCATCTGAGGATCCTAAAGAAATGTATCAACAAAAGTACAGTTACCTGGGAAGCATGTTTTTCTTGATAAAGTTTTCGTTTTTGTTTTAATAAAGTTTATATACACACCATTACCTTTTTCTTCCAAATCTTAATCTACCTGTTCAATAACCATTCCACAAGAGGATCTCTCTACTCCGCAGCTACGTGTTCTGTCTTTGCCATGGCCATTGAGTGAATACCTACCTGTTTGTTTGTGCCCAACCACAAGGTGATCTCTACGGACAGTTGAGGACTTTGTGAGTGAACAATATTACTTTAAGTAATCTGAGATGTTTTACTTACTATTTTCATTCCTAATTTAACAAGTGAGCAAAAGTAAGGGCCATAGTGTTGTATTTTATTTTGTGAGACAATAGTTAATTTTTTACAATTTTTCAAGTTACTATAATGTTTTAAATATTGTTTTGGGGGATTTCTTTTAAGCATTTCATTCATGTTTTCATTAATGGATGTTTATCAGTTTTTTTATGTGAAGGTTTTGATTATGTTATGATGGGTGCCCGTGGCCACAAAATAAGATGGGATGTCCGTCTGGTACCTGGCAATTTTCAGGAAAACTTCCAAGATAGGAAGAGAAAAAAGAAGTAAATTCGTTATGCTATTTGCAATAGAGCGCCACCTGCAAACACTAGATTACACAGGAGTGCATACCCCGCCCCGCTCACCAGCTCAGAGAAGAATCTTAAGTACCCTTAGGGTAGTCGCAGTGGATATTAGATTAGCCCTGTGCTACACAGGATGAATACAAATTTGTAGGGAAAAGAACAAAAAATTAATAGTAATATATAAAATTTGAATATGGAATTATGTAGGAAAATAAAGAATTGTTGCAAATAGTTATGAATATCAGGTGTTTATTGCCCCTGACTGCTTCACACATGGTCTTTTAAACAAATCACAAAAAATGCTGACACAAACTACAGAATTGTGACTTTACACAAAATATTTGCATAAAAAAAAGACTATTCGTCATTCACTGTTACAAGTGATTCTCCCAGCTATGAAATAAAATAACTCTCAATAATAAAAAAATACACCTACTCTATTCCTATTCTAATATCTCTCGTTCTCTCACGACACACTCACAACTTTACAAAATATAAGAAATAATTAAAACAAGCTTACCTACACTCGCTGTTGGCCAACTGTTCATTCACACTCGCTGGTTCGATGTATATTACTTTGGATATGATAATTAGCGCTGTTTTGGCAATATCCTCTCTGACAATGATAAGTCCAAGCCTAATTAACAGTCTTTTTAATGGCTTTTTGGCAACAAAAAGGTATCCTTTCGACACGTTTGCTTGATGGTAATTTTTGGTCACGATTCTCAGGCTTCTATATTCCGTGCATATCTCCCTCTATCAACACTATGGTGTCTCTGGTCTCATCAGCCGTATAAAACTATGGAAAACTGGTGATTCTGCCATCACCCTACTGGAAAAACTGAATCTCGAGTTTCCACTATTATGACTGGTCAACGGTGGGCTTCCAACTCCGTGATGAAAAAATGACTATATAAACTCCGGACAGCTACGCAGATTGAAATACTATAAATGGCTGGGAACGAACCGGCTCTTCTGGAAACTACTAATTAACTTCTTGGCTGGTATGCTACTTCGACCAATATCTCATTGAATAAAAGAAATAACTTATATCTTGGAGGTTACTAAATGTCTTTTAACTATTAAATATTATGCTTTCTTGAAGCCCGTGACAATTATTCCGCTATGATCTTCTATTGCGTCACCACTCTGCTGCCTTACGATACCCCCTCTGCCTCGTTCTATCTTCCACTTAACACTGCTGTGTAATCACTAACACTTTTTTCATTTCTCACTCCTAATTGGCTGCTACAAACACGCTGAAACACCTGCTGTCTCCTGCACATTAATAATGAATTTTTAAACTAACTAATCTTAAAAATACAAAATAAAATAAAATCCTGTGGCCTTATACTATAAAAATATTAATTGGAAATAAATATGTTTGCATTTCTTTTTCCCAAAAATACAATAAATGAAAACAAAAATACTCTCATTTCTTATTTACAATAAAAAAAAAATACAATTTTATCCTACTCTCATCTATCTTATTTTTATATAAAAGTACAAAATATAAAAACATAAAATACTTGATCTTTTAATGATATTCACTATTTTCTACTTCTACCCCCCTATATTTAGCCGCAATCTTACATGATTATTTAAAACAATGAAAACATTACATGACATCTTCTATTATTTTACATATCCAATTTGAATTGTTTTGCAACACAAGCTATAATGATGTCTTACATCTTTCAACAAATATTCCAATGACTGGCCACTGATCACATGAGATCCAAGCCTCCATTCCTCCCCTATACTTGGCTTTGAATCCCCCTATGACCCCCCTGTACCCCCTCAGTCATATGTCTATAATGTGTTAAGGCAGTCAGGGGTATAAGTTACTTATAGAGTTTGTTAGTAACAATTATAGCCAGTAAGGGATTTATCAACATAAGTTTTTGTTTGTTTACATTTTGTTTGGGTAAAATTCATGTTTTCTACAACATGTTTTATCAGCAATTTATATCTTATTACATCAGGGAAGTGGTGTATATAATTTTTTAGTTAATTTTTCTTACTTATTACTGTGGATGGATCAAGAATCCCATGGTAATATATTGTTTATATTTTTGTTATCCATATACAGTAGGCTACATATAATTTATTAGTGAATAAATTATTAATTTCTTTATATACTATAAATTGTTTCTTAAGTGATTCTTGCGTATGTATTTTTTTTACAGGCACAGATAAATACACATGCTGTCATGATACTGTAGGCTATTTTTCTTTGTTATTTTTCTTATGCCATTTAAAATTCTTTTTGTGTGAATAATGCTTATGAATAACTTTTATCAATAGTAAATATAATTTTTGTACTACATTTCTTTTACCTTGTTCTTTATGCACGTGTGACAGGGGTCATAAAACTAGTACAGTCTTTGACTGTATTTTGTAACAGAGATCGATCATCCAAAGGTTCTTTCTCATCCCCCACCACCTACTTCTTGTTAGTTACGGTATATTAATAGGTTTTCCGACACCTATATTATAGATTAACTCTGCCCAAAAAATTAATTTTATAATCTTATTCCCCAAATTGCTTTTTTTTTAAAGCAGCATTATTCAGGAGTAACTTAGTCCCAAAGCCAAAATAAAGTGGGGAGGGATCCAGGGACCTGGACCCCTGACTTCAAGAAAATGTAAACCCATTGCCACCTTCTAAGGTCTTGCATTAATTATTTTTTAAATTAGTATGAACCTACTGTATAACAAAACTTTGACACAGTTTTAAAGTAATAACAGCAACAAATGTACAATTCCTTTAAAAAAAAAATGTGAACAAGATTGCCATTTAATGAGTTCTAAATCACCAGGAATAATTATTTCTAATTTTTAAAAACTTAATAGTTAGTTAGTCTAATTTATCCAGGGTAGGGCGATTTGATATTTCACACCTGTAACATTATTAAAGATAGCAAACTTTATATTAAATACCTAAATTTTTTGTTGATCTACTGGATTTTTTTCAGGGGGGGGGGGGGTGGACTGCTTCCCTTGTAGACACTCTTGATCTGGACATTAGTGACCTATGCTAGGAAACTACCATTCAATCTACATCATAATATGAAAGACTAGACTACTTTGATTCCAAAACACTAATAAGTTTCAAAGTATCCTAGAAGAAAGAAGGAGGAAGAGATGGGCTTCCAGATTCTTCCATAGCATAATATCCACCTTGCTCAATTTACTGTGGTTAACTGAAAGGCAATTAAGTGTAATAACTTCAGTTAATTTAGACATTTACTGCACATAAGAATAAAGTGGTTTTTATTTCTTTAACATCCAGCCCATTAAGTTAATTATTTGTTCCTTTGAAATTTAACAAATAAAGTTCTATAGTTGACTTGTTCTTGATAAATTATATAAGTAACCTATGGATCATATAGAAAGAACTAATTTTGTTGAAAGCAATCATATCAAAGCACACACCTAATCTTTAAAAAAACCTTAAGAAATCAACATGATGCTGAACAAATTCATAACCAAACTTTTAAAAATGAACTTCTATAAGTGCATGTAGCTTGTTCAGTGATTAATGGTAGGCCTATATATAGACTACTGTAATACATAACTTGAAATCTTAAAGTGATGCAAAGGAGCTTATACATCTTGCTACCAATAGTATATTTTGCCACCTAAAATGCTGTAACCAAATTGAGATTGTTGCAGATACTTCAGAGAGACCACAAAATTTAACTTTTCAGTATTAGAGTATAATTTTCCAAGTCCTATACATATACAGTTCCTATCCATTAGGTTACCATTTCTATTGAGTCATAGGGTAAAATAGGTTTTATTTGTTGTTTTAATATGTTGCAGTGTTTTTTTTTTTTTATGGACTCTGAAACCAGACATTTAATTAGTGTAGTAATTCTGGAGACATGAAACCCCTAAAACCTACCGTATATGTTTTAGTACAATTTGTCTTTACTTGGATTTCTAACATTTGAATTAAAGATTCAGATGTTAAAAATCTGAGTAAAGATTTATTGCAATAAAAGATCTTAGCCTATACATTTTTCTTTAAAGGTCAAACGTAAAGGATTTTTTTTATTTTTTATTATTGATTTTCAAAGATTTTTACTAAAAAAAAATATCCACTAGAAAAAATATATACGGTATATACTGTATATATACCGGTATAGTTATTTACAATTCAATTTTTAAAATAATTGTCTTTAGCTCTCCCCCTTAAAACAACATTGTCCACTGTATACACCAGGGGATATATTTTGTGATGTCATAAACTAGAATTGAATAGAGCTTGCTATACTTAACTATAGAATATTTGCTATCATTGTCAGCTTAAAGCTGGAAATTATATGGACTAATTATTAAATTACTTGTAAAAAATCATAATCAAATTCATCCTTTGTGCTATTACGATCCAATTTGTTTTTTAAAAAAGTCAAAATGACCTTTAATACAGATTGAAAATACCCCTATTTATATGTTAAATCATTACAAAGAAAACAGCTGTAGAGACTGTTTCATCATCAAATTAATCTCAGACCCAAAAAAGTTAAAATTTCAATTTGTAATTTCAGATGGGCTAGCAATAGTCTTAATTTTATCTTTAAATAACTTTTTTTTTAATGCATTTCAAAAAAAAATTTCCAGTGGAATTTTTTTTTTTAGTACCGTAATTATCTTTGAAAATCAGTAATAATAAATAATTTAAAAAATCTGTTACATTTGACCTTTAAGGATACTGTAATGTGATTTATTATTTTAAAAAAAATACTGAAAGTAAAGTGCTATTCATTTTAAAACATGAAATTTGTTTCATCTTCCATAAAGTATAGAAATTTGGATGAATTGTGATCTCACCTTTAAAAATTATTTTAACAGAGTGAATTATTATTAGTATGTTTATTATTTGAATAAATTTGGTTTTATGTATTGTGTATGTTTATAACTTGAAGTTATTTTTGTATTTATTGTTAGGAACTCTCCCGAAGACCTAGCTGCCATCTCCGGCAGGCTTTGTGGGGGGTATGGTATATGGGGAGAAACGCTATCAGTGCCAGCTCTGTCCAAAGAGCTACACTCGAAGTGAGAATCTGATGAGTCATCGTATGACCCACCTTGGTATTCGTCTTCTTGAATGTGATGTTTGCCATCAACGATTCAATCAACGTGCATCTCTCTATCGTCATAGAAAACTTCATACTAGAAACAATCCTTCTTCAAAAGTAAATAATTGTTATAGAAACTCATCTAATTACTCATTTGAATTGCAACCCAACCCTGAAGAAGAAAATTCCTCATCAATGAGTTTTTCTCAGCAATTAATGCAAAACGATTGGACCTCAGAATCCTCATCACCCAAAGAACATTATGTTGTAGATCTCCATCCTTCCCAAGTTCAGCTTAACTTGGACTCTGTCAGTGGCGTCTTATCTGAATCTAATTTAGGATCTAATTACCTTAGAGATCATGACAAACTAAGAATCTCTTCTGCAGACAAGTCCGAAGATTGTGAGGAAAATATTACTTCAAATACTTATTCGAGTTTGAGAGATTCTGGAAATCATCTTTCTCCTGTGGCTGGTGGTAAGTAGGACTATAAAATTTAATTTAGAAATTGAATGTGAATTATGTTATTTATATTTCTGCTATTCATTTTTATGATTCTGAAACGAGCTGTGTGTAATTGGTTTTTTTTTTAAAAAAAAAAGATTATTAAATTATTAAATATTTAAAGTATTCTATCTGCCATTTGTCATTTTCTCATTAGAGGAAAATATTTTAATATTTAATAGAGAAAATATTTTTGGATTTAAAGTGCATTATCATTGCACATTTTAACAAAAGCTAATTTGTTTTATTTTTACCTTAAAATTCCTGTTTCATTCATTATTTCTTCTTATATGATCAAATAATAAAGTAAGTTGAATTTTATTGACCTGTTTTTGAAGCAGTCTGAAAGGATTCATATGTCATTGGCACAATCTTGAAGAAAATCTCACGAGATGTATTCTCCAATCAATAGTTGAAAAGAAATTAAATACCCTCTAGGACCATTTCCTTTCAAAATACATTATCTAGATCAGTGGTTCTCAACCACCACGCCTCGGACCATTGCCGGGCAGGGGCGGACTGGCCATAGGATGGTTCGGTGCAATCGCCGAACAGCCACATGAGCTAACGGCCGTGTGAAAAAAAAGTTATTAGAGAAAAAAAATAAGGCCATTTATTCTGATTCTAAAGAAGAAGAAAAGTGATTAAAGTAACTTTTTTTAAAAAGAAAACAGAATTTTGTTTTCATTTTTTTAAATTAATGACTTGAGGAAAAATAGCCCAATAGACTGAAATTTGCCAAAAATATAAAGATTTTTTTTAAAAAAAAAAAATC
>PXIH01S0003373.1:33097-46396 GCA_003024985.2 Euperipatoides rowelli | reverse complement strand
ATTAAAAAATATCAGATATTTGCAACAAAATTTTCATCTAATTCAACTACTACTGATATTGAAAAATTAATTATTACAAAAGGCATCCCTTCGGATTTTTTTCAAATAAGATTAAAAACTAAATACAATAGTTATACTATAGCTACCATATTTTAATTGATAATAACTATTACAAAAAAATTACAACACCTGGTTTTTGGCCTCATTATATACTTACTAAAAGATTTGAAGGCATGTTACATAAAGGAATTATTTTTGATGAAGAAATTTACACTGCACATAATATTTCATCCAGGGAGTCTTATAATCATGATGATGATGAATCTATGGTATTGATGGATACTAGAGATGGGGTTTCTTATTCACAATTTAATGCCTTAAATAAAATTAATGATATTCAATCACCCCTCAGACTCTAGTTATATTAATCTGGGTGATTTTTTGGAATACAATGAATCTCTGGTATAGCAATCAACTCCACAGGGGATAAACATTGATGGGGATAATAATGATCATATTTCAAATTATCAATCAATGCTAAATCGCAATATCAGTCATTCAATCCAAAATAACATTAACAATATCAATACTACAANATAGCAGTTTACATACCACCACCTATTAATAATGAAGTAACACAACTCCTTGAGAATGAAATGGATGTATTACTACAGAAATTTAAGAGTGAAGACAGGATAATCATATGTGGAGATTTTAACTTACCATATTGCAAACCAGACATGGTTAGTTGCAAAGATGCACTTACTAATAAAATATTTAATTAACTACTTCCACATACAATCATTTAAACAGAATGTAGCATTTCCCACTCGTGGTACTAACTTCCTAGATTTAGTTTTCACAAACTTTGAAGCATATACATCAGAAGAAATTTCATTATGTAATTCAGACCACAAAGCTATTCTGATTCAATTCCACACCAAACAACATCCATATATTAATTCTAGACAAAACAGCTTTCCCAATTACAACAAAATCGATTATAACAAATTAAATCAACATCTTGAATCAATTAACTGGTTATCTATCTTAGATATTACTGACCCCAATAAAGAGTTTACCCCTATCACATATATATCTAAAAATTTCAAAAATGGTCAACCATGGATGAATAAAGATTTACGTAACTTCTGCAAATTAAAAAAATTCACTTCATAATATTTGGTCTAATTCACGCTCAGACTACGACTACTACTTATATAAAGCAACCAGATCTCATTTTAAATCTCTCTTTATAAAGAGTAAAAATGATTACTTTGTAAATATCCAAATGAACTTGTCTCTTGGGAATGCTAATCCTTTCTGGAGATACATAACAAGGATAAGACAAATAAGGAAATGGATGAAACTATGTCCTACCAGGGAATAACAGCTTCTAAAAATATTGACATTGCAAATCTATTCCAACAATTCTTCTGTGAGAATTTCAACTGCAACAATTATCCCCTTCCTCCACTTGTTTTTTCTGATTCTGATCCAATAAACTTACCAATAATAACCCCCTATGATATTATTGCAGCTATAAAATCACTTAAATCCCAATCAACACTAATCCCTGATGGAATACCTCTTACAGTACTAACCAAGATTTCTTCTAACATCGCATTACCTCTAGCAATAATATTTAATACCTGTGCCTCATTCGGAGTATTCCCTATTGGTCTTGAAGAATCATGGATATCACCTAAACATAAAAAGGGGTCTAATTCTGAAATCTCAAATTATAGGCCAATAGCTCCTATATCAAATATCTCTAAAATCTTCGAAATAATTATGTGTTGCTTCCTTACACTCAATCTACATGATTTTGAGTTCTTTAATGACAGTTCAATCCTTCCCAGCTCTCAAGTCATTTTAAACAATCAACTGAAGATTCTTCTAGAGACAAAGAGCTAGAAGCAAATTTGAAGGCTTATTGAAAAAATGTGTACAGTAGAATTTGTCAGTGACTTAGCATTAATGTCTGATGTACTTCAGGAACATTCAGCACTTTCCCTTGAGCTACAAAATAATAACACTCCATTGTGGTTGGCTGATTCAAAAATTAACAGATCAATTAGGGTATTAAAATGATTTGTTGATAATTCTGATGAATTTGAACAACAAATGAAAGACATAAAATATAATATGTCATTCAAAATGGTAAGATTGAATTTCAATAGTAGTAAGCATGATAAACTAAATAGAGTTGTATTCCTAAATGATTTAATTCAAAATATTGTATGAAAATGAAAGTCAATTAATTTCAGATTTAAAAATTTTTGATAAAAATTCTTGGCCTAAGAATACAGACTCATGTGTGCATTTTGGAGAATCAGAAATATTGTTGTCTGGCTAAAATATTTAATCTTAATACCAATAATGCTTTCCATGGAATGAGAGATGTTGATTTTCAGACTGTTTCTGAAAATTTTAGAGGCTTTTATAATGTTAATTAATTACCTTGCTCAACGGCTGAATGTGAGAGAGGTTTAAGCCTTCATAATTATTGAAAAATGTAGCCAATTTAATGTTTTTAAATTTAAATGGGCCACCATTAGATATTTGGAATCCTAGTCCTTATGTTATGACTTGGCTGAAAGCTCATAGGTCAGCCATAGACAATCAATCAAAAAAAAAAAAAAATTGTTCATAAAAATATTCCCGTGATCATCAAAATTTGTGGAAACTTTTATGAAGAAAAACAACATTGGTTCAATTAATTTTGATAATATTGATATTTAGTGAAAAAAATAATTTTAAAAGAATCAATCATTGAATTTGTTTTATTAACTTGTGGTGAGAATCATTTTATTAAAGTAATATCTTTATTTTAAAAACAACAAAGGTTGTTAAATATATAATTTTTACAATGAAAAACATTGTATTTGAACATTGTACTTTAAATACATATTTATTTATTTATTTAATAATAGTATTAGAACCCTGTCAAAATGACGGACAAAAATAAGAGTTTGTTGCATTTAAAAACACAAAATAGTAGTTTACATTTGAAATCAATAGATGGTGAAATTAATAGATGGAGAGAAGCAGTGTTGGCCTTTTATATAATAGATTAACAATCGTGCAAGCCAATTACATTTGTTTGTTAACAGTTAGCACTGTGCAAACTGCAAACAAACACTTGGTAACTGTATACTCAGACACATTTTTAAGAATACAGTGACTCTTCTGGAGGAGGGCTCAATGTTTTAAAAGTTGATGGCATTTGAGGAGAGGATTCTGGAAATACAAAAACACTTGAAAAACAGACAATTTTTTTATAATTAATTGGAACCAACGTATGCTTTAAAAGCTCTAAACAGGAAGCTAATTTATCAATATTTTCTTGGTGGATGGTGGNTACTTCCCTCTTCCGCATCCATACCCCAGCTAAAGTATACCCAGAAACCTTTTAAGGAATACAGCAATGTATACACCCTAATAGATCGTATAATGAATAACAAAATATTGTTTTAACAATTATTTTTTTAAAATTGAATGCTATCCTTAACCTTTTATCTATTTTACATTATCTTAAACTAATTAACCTCCCTAACCTTAACCTGATTATAACTTCTGAACGTTTTAATCTATCTTTTTCTATTTCAGAAATGGTTCAAAATTATTCTTGATCTGATTATAAGCTGTGCTAAATACAGCAGCTAGGGCTAATGTGTTTGGCCCTGGTACTTGAGTGCTACTGAGGCTTTAAAAATTTATTAAATTAGGGTCCATTACATCTGAAAAGAAAATTACATATGGGTCAAATGGTATGGTAGAAATAAATGTGCCCCTGCCATAATTACAGACCTAATAAAGAAAAAAAGCTATAAAATATTAATATAATACTCGGAAAAAGATATCTAAAAATCTTCCAATAAATTATAGAACAAAAATGGGGGCAAATGCTTTTATAAATGTACAGTAGCTACTGATTTAAGGAATGTGATTCCTTGGATATTAGACTACAAAAATATACAGATTTTCAGGAACAATTTTTATAAATTTCTAATATTTGAATGTTATCCTAATATTACTTAAATCTAAAGGAGGATAGGGATGGATACCTGATATACATTGATTTAGATTTTATTTTCTGTTAATTTTGTATCATTTATTTGAGTAATTGTTATTTATTTATTGTTAACGTGGGAAATAGAATACATAAAATTTAAAATTTCATGAGATTACTTAAGGATAGTGTGCATGTCTCAACATGGTAACATCTCTTGTAGATAGCTCCGTAAGATCGATTGCAGTTTGAGAGAATTGATGATTTGGTTGAAATAACTACTTTTATCTTACATAGATAAGCTTGGGGTTTAGTTTTCGATAAATTTTGTTGAAGTTATAATGCACTCACCTTATGATTGAATAGATTTTTGTGGATTTGAAGTCACATGTTTAATTTAGTGTCTTATCAAAACGCTGTAGATTGAATTATATTGAAATTTATATAGGCTGTTTCACAAATATTCTTTATGTTTTATGTAGCCTTGTATCCATCAATATTGTCCTGCCTTTTGTCTTTGGATAAAATGATGATTCTCAACCCCTGCAAAACAGAAGAAAACATAATCTTGTCCACCAAAAACATCGGAATCACTGAGCGAATATTTCAATGGCGTCTTTTATATAATGAAACAAATTTTAAAATTTGTGTTACGTCAAAAAGATATGTTATATGTTAGGAAAGTCACAGCAAAGGCCTTTAATTCCTCAGATATAAGATATATTTATGTACTGTTAAGCCTTTTAGATGATAAAGAGTCCTTCAACAACTATGTGCGAGAAATGCAATGCCGACCTTAAGGATATAGATAAGGATTCCATTGCATGTGATTCGTGTAGTAAATGGTTTCATAAAGGCTGTACAACCCTTGGAACTCTTAATGAAAACCAATTTAAGATATTTAGACGACCAAAAATACCATGGTCCTGTGAAAAATGTCTGCTTTTCACAAGTAACCAGTTGAGTCTCAATGATATTTCATCTAAATTGTCTTTCTTGTTTGATAGTTATCATGATTGTGAATTGAAACTTATGGGTCAGGCTGGTAGAATTTCAGAAAATAGTTTAAAAATGTTATCTCTGGAGTCCAGAATATGTTCTATCGAGCCAAAATGTCAAGAATTTTATGACAAACACAATTTTAAACTTGATCGAGATTTGAAAAATATGAAACTGGATAAAAATGATTTAAAAACACATAGTCAAGCTATGAAATATGTAGAAAATGGAGCTGATACTAAAAACAACTCTGAAGATTCATCAAGAAGAAAAAAAATATATTTATATTTGGCCTTCCAGAAAAACATAGATGAAATTTTTAATCATGTCAAATGCAAACATATCTCTTTCATGCAACTGTATACAAAAAAAACATATAGAAAAAAGAAACGTAAAGCGCAGAGATAGTTCTTCTAAAAATAAAAAAATCTGATCATAATAACGTTATCCCGAATCCAATTGCATCATCTCACGATATAACTTCCGAGACCTCACATACTAAAATTATTCTACCTGATCCCTCAGTGGGAAATTTAGATACCCCTAAATAGCAATCAGTTGATAAAAATTTAAAGTGCTAATACACTAATGCATGTTCATTGAGAAACAAAATGGACGATCTAAAATGCTTAATAAACATTGAAAAATCAGATATGATTATAGTTGTTGAAATTTGATGATTACAGATGAAGAGATATCAATCCTTGGCTATATAAATTTTAGAAGAGATAGACTTATGAAGAAGGGAGGTGGAATTATAGTGTTTATAAGTTTGTCTTTGGACTCTGAATTGTTGCCAAAACCTATACGGTAATAGAACTAGAGATATTAAAATATTTACAATTTCTTGCAAAAGAAAATTTTTATTTTGTGTAATTTAACGTTCTCCAAATATCACATTCTTTAATGTGATAATCTTTTGATCTGCCTTGATAGATGTTTATCACTGGTAAAACAACATGAATGTTGTGACATGTTATTAATTGGAGATTTCAATTTCCCTATGATAGATTGGTTGAAGGGTCAAAATAAATATAATGAATCTGATTTTGGTTATAAATTTTTTGATTTTATTAATGATAATATTATGATTCAACATATCAATTTTGATACCAGGGTCAGAGGGTTATCCAGTTCATGTTTAGATCTGATAATTTCTCAGAAACAGGATAGTATAAATAATTTATATATGGCAAATATTTTAGGAAACAGTGATCACATTGTTATCAGTTTTGAAATTAGTGGTTAGATTGAAACACAGGGTTTTCATTTGTTTTATTTTGATCACCATAGTGCTGATGAAGATACTATTGCTTTAGCTCTCCAGGACATTGTCTATGAAATTAAATATGATGACAGATATTTTTTTTAGCAGAAATCTGATGTTATTACTAGAGTAAGTAAAGTTATTTACAGTCATACCCCAAGAAAAATAATTTTTACCTCTATAGATAAGAAGAAAAAACCTCAATGGCTAAATAAAGATCTGTGCCTTGCTATAAAAAATAAAAATAATGCTTTAAAAGTCTTTATAAAATCTAAATCTGCTGCTAATTTAGAAAATTTAAAAAAATAAGAAACAGTGTTAACAATCAAATTAGAAATGCTCGCTGGTTATTTTAAGATGAATTGATGAGAAGAACTATGTCTAACAGAAATTCATTATTCTCATATTTAAAAAGTAATTAATAAACACCCCGGCTATATGCATATAAAATAAATTTTGCATGATGAAAAGATTTTACAAGATAATATAGAGATAGGTGACTGCATGGCAAAACATTTCACACGTTTTAATGTCGGATAAGTCCTCTTCGGTTGATAAAGATATAAACTTGGAATTAGAAATAGGTCTGAACGAAGTAATAGATATTATAAAAAGTATAAACAATTCTGTTTCATCTTCTGTTGATGGAATATCAAATTACCATCTGATTTTTATACATTAAATGTTTCTCTCTACTGATTACAGAAGTAATAAACTATACAATAAAATGGTCCTTGATACCTCAATCCTGGAAAGAGGGAATAGTAATTCCAACTTATAAGGGTGGTGACAAAAAAGCTATTAAATCATATCGACCAATAGCTCTTACATCATATCTGGCTAAGGTCGCAGAGAGAGTTATTCTCCAAAGATTGGAAGCTCATTCGACTGCAATAAACCTATTTGGCTCTCACTAATACACTTTTCGAAAGGGTTTTTCAACTAAAGGCAGTATTTATCTATGAACAAACTCTGTCTTGAGGGCTGGGAAAACAGAATACCCACCGACGTGGTATATTTGGAATTCTCATCGGCATTCGACACAATAAATCACATCTTACTTGTTAACAAGCTATTATATCTTGGTTTTGAACATTGGTTGATAAGTTAGATTACTGATTATTTGAGTAAAAGATCAATATCTATAAAAATAAATGGCATTACAACAAATAATTATCCAATTAATTGTGGTCTCCCACAAGGTACGATACCCTCTGGTTTTTTATTCAAAACTTTCTTGAGTGATCTACATTTTAATATTAAATCGAATCTCGTACTTTTATGCTAATGATGTAAAGCTTTTGAGAAACATCTTTGATGACACTATTGCTTTACAGAAAGAACTTGATGTACTATTTGGATGGTTCAAAGATAACGGCTTATTGGTAAACAAAGATAAGACTAAAATCATAAGATATCTCTCTAGATAGGAAGAATGCTTGTAGTTATTATATGGATGGTGTTTCTTTGGATTGCTCTCCCACTCATAAGGACCTGGGTATACTTTTTGATTGTAGGGTCGTCATGTCAATTGTCTTGTGAAAAAAGCAAACAGAACATTTGGATGGATTAGAAATGGTATAATGTTTATGTAGATCTCTGTATTCAGAATGGTCTATATATACATCATACATTCAACCTTTGTTTGAGTACTCATTCTGGGATCTGGATCCTCAACTTTGGTGACCTGGCTAAACTTGACAAATGTTTTAGAGCTTATACAAAGTTCATATCTGGTTTTTACAATCTCCTTATGAAGAAAGAATTAAGAGACTTCCAGGTCTTATGTCCCTATCTCATAGATTTCTGAGAGGGGATATGGTATTTATGTTCAAAGAGATTGTGGTACTAAAAAATCTTTAATTAAATTTATTTGTTGTCAACTTCTAATACACGAAAAAACATACAAGATATGTCATAATCGTTTCAACTCTAATAGATCCAGAAAAGTATTGCAAATAGAAGCATTGAATGGTGGAATGATCTCCCCTGTCATGTTTTCCAATCCTTAACTTTTGGATCTTTTAAGCACAATTTAGATATTTATTTATGGCATAACCAAAGATTTATTGAGTTGGTATATAATGTAAGTGTTAATTTATGTAGATTTTTGCCTAAACATTTGTAAACTAAGTTGCTGATCAAATATAATTGTTGTTTGTTGCTTGTGAAATGCTGTTTTACTTTTGATATCTTCAAATATAATTTTTCATGTAATGTTGTAGGATTTTTCATGTGATTTTGTAGATTTTGGATATTTTAATGCTTTGATTTTTATGTAATCTAAATGGTCATACTCATAAGTCATATATGACTTTCGACTATATATAAAATAAATAAATAAATAAATAAACTTATATTAAAACAGTAGTCATAGATTTTGCCAAGAGATGTCAGTACAGTTTATGCATGTGTATGTGCAGAACTATAGATAGAAAATGCAATGAGGTATGTTTGTAAGGTAAAGGAGGAGATATGGTGGTGAGCGATATGTGAAAAATGGTCACAATTAAAGCGTTTGAAATTAGATAAAAGTAAGGTAAAAGGGAGATGGCTATGCATAGGGTGTTTGAAAGTTTTGAGAGAAATGAAAAATTTCAAAAGAGAAAAAGAAAAATATTGTTCTAAATTTTGTACAAAAATATCTGAATTCAGCAAATAGTTGTAAAAAGAGGATGAAAAAAAATTGTCAATGAATCAACTCTTCATGCAGTAGAATGTTTAAAATTTATAATTTTATAACATTATTCTATTGCATGATCACTGATAATTATCAGCCATCATCACATTGTTATATTCAATGCTTAAAAAAATAGTAGCAATTTTGGTAACTAGATGGCAGTAGTTCATTTGTCAATAAACACTTATCAAACTGTGTGCTTATCTAGACGTTATACAAATACAAATATGACGGACAACACCAGATTATAGTCCAGCAAGGTTGTCCCTAGTCCTAATCTCATTTTTTTTTAATATATAATTTTATTATTTTTTTTTTTATTATTATTTTTATATATATTTTTTTTATAATTTTTTTTTTATTAGCCTATTTGGGGATTTTAATTTTAAAAAATAAAAAAAAACTATCAATAATTCATTAAAATACCAAACAACCTTAATAAACTCCCCTAACCACACTTAAAATATCCACAGACCTACACTTTAACTAGCTTCACTACTTTATTTGTCGACCTATTCAAAAATAAAAACATACCAATTATAACAATTGAAATACAAGCCAAATTCTTATAATTAAACTAAACAATACTTAAATCATCCATAAAATCATCCAACCTATGCTTAAAATATTCAACTGACTTAGATTCTACAATCCTTTCTGGTAAACCATTCCAAAATGATACAACTCTGTGGAAAAAAAACTTTTGGTGCAACAAGTCATCATTAAATTTAAAAAATTTATCAATTGATTATTTTGAAAACTTGAATCATATCTCCCCTAAGCCTACGCCTTTCTAAAGAATATAACTTTAAAGTTCCAAGTCTATCCTCATACGATAATCTACCAATACCTAATATTAGCTTAGTAGNCCTTCTCTGTACTTTCTCCAATAAATCTATTTCTCCGGAATTTGGTGACATTTATTTTAATTATTTTGCTATGCAATATTTTTTTGAATTAACATTTAGAGTAGTTGATTTTATTAGTTGTTGAGTGATAATAGTAGTGTGTGTTTCTGAATGTTAAAGTGTGCATGAGGTGAGGCCTTAGTGCGAAGTGTGGTATAAAAGGAAAACGATTATATTTCCAATTCAGTTTAAATTTACTTAGAGTTATTGGTTTGTTTTAGTAAAGTCAATAATAGGACACTTCATTAGAATTAACACTTATTGGATGGAATCTGAACCATTGGAGTGGGTTGAAAATAATTTATAACTAGAATATAATTCAGAAATAATAACAGATCCTTTTATGATAAGTAATGTATTTAACGATAATTTTGTAAATAGTATAAATAAACTTATAAATAGTAAAAATAAAATTAAAACTGTAAATGATGAAGACAATATAATAGAGTTAAATGATTCCATGATCCTAGAAAAAATAACAGAATATGAGTTAAGTTTAGTGATTAATAGTTTGAAGAGCAAAATGTCATTGAGTTCGGATAGTTTATCTTCATTTTTAATTAAAAAATGTTCAGATTTTATAACTTTACCATTGACTAATAATATAAATGAGTCACTAGACAAAGGCATCTTTCCATCAATATTAAACAAAATCTATAGTAAAACAAATATTTAAAAAGTGTAAAAGTTTAAACCCAGACAATTATATATAGACCTATAACAAGTTAGATTGAACTATATTGTAAATGGATATAAAAAAGAACTTTTGTCTCAAACAAAAGGTGCAGAGTTTGGTGTCCCCCAAAGATCAGTTTTAGGGCCATTATTATTTAAATTATAAGTAAATGATATTCCAAGCTTGTTAAAAGGTATAGCTATTATGTATGCANATGATACTTCAATTATAAATACGGGAGGAGATGTCATGAAACTGGAGTCAATTACTCAAGAGAATTTGCTGAGATTGTCAAATTATTTTGATTTTAATAATCTATTCATAATTTTTTCTAAAACAAATTAGCCTACATGGTATTTAAATCAAAAAAGAGCTACAACAAAAACTTAGTATTGAATTTGAAGATGAAAAAATTGAAGTAATGTCGGCAAATTTTTGGGATTGATAATTGATAGTAATCTTACCTGGGAATTACACATCAATAAAATTCTCTCAAAAATTAGTTCTAATTTGTTTTTAATAAATAGACTGTCATCCTTACTTAAATTAAACAGAGAAAAATTCTGTATTATGGTTTAATATATCTGTAGTTGTCTTATGGTATAATTGCATGGGGTACATGATGCGATTGTTTATTTTACAAAAAAAGAGCATTTAGATATGTCAGGTATTGGAAGGGGGATCTCGTGTAGAACTAACTTCAAAAGGCATGAAGTTCTAACGTTTTTTTTCTTTGTATATATTTGAAATTATAATATTTGTTTCAAGTTCATGGACATTATACTAGATCAATGTTGGACTATCATATTTACTCTCATAATTTGATGATTGTAGTCCGGTTATGGTGGGTTGTATAATGTATAACAACTTACCTCAAAGAATTAAAGAAATAGAGAAAGAATTCCAGTTTAAAAGGGAACTGAGAACTTTTTGATAAATGAATGTTACTACCCTTTTGAAGAATTTATATCTAGAGAAAGAATGGAATAAAGCTTGACAATTTATTAGTGTATTCAGTTGCTATTTGTGTGTATTCTTATTTTATTTTTCAATTAATAAATTGTTTTATTATGTCTCAATTGTGGGATTTTGGGGTGGGAATTTTTTTGGATTGTATTTATTGTATATGCATTTTGTATTTGACTTGTTTCATATCAATTGTATCTTTTGATCTACGAAATGAATAAAATAAATAAATAAATAAATGTTCATGTAGAAAAGAATTCATAACGTGGCGTTTGATAAACTATTTATTTAAATATTGTTTTAGCGATTTGGTTTTGAATTAAATTCGTATACCTAGACTATATAGTATTAATATAACGTAGATTATTTATATTCTGGTGCTATTCCATTTTATTTTATTATATATTTTTCTATTTATATGTTGACTCATGGATAGGTCCGTGTAAATGTCAATATAAGAGGCTAAATTTTAGTGAATCGATATACTATATATTAAGTTAACATATAGTTTTGTGTTGAGTAATTAAACAGTTAAGGTTATAAAGGGTAGAAGTATCTATATCAATCAATATATAGGAAAGTGAAGGAGGGAAAAAAGGGGAAAATTAGGATTGTGTTTTTTGTATTGTATACATAAATTGAATGGCTGAAGGTGATATGAAAGGTTTGGGTGAGCATGGAGGGACATTTTTTAAGGGTTTAAGTAAGGAAGGTGAGGAGGAGTGATAGGGAGGGGGAGGGAGGTGTTAAGTGCAGGGAGAGTGTGAGGGAGAGGAGTAGATTTGACGGTGTTTGTGAAAATGAATGTGACTTAAAGAAGGAGGAGGGGAATGTGATATATGCCTGAAATATGTGTGAATTCGTAAGAAAAAAGTAAAGGGGTATGGATATGTGGGGATTGTATCGGTGAAATATGAGAGGTAAAAAATATAAAAAATAGGATGGACGTATATGGTAGAGAAATAGAAGAGATGAGAAAGGATTTTGGTGGATTAAAGGGGAGCTAGACAAAGTTATTCAAATGATAAAAAATATAAACATAAGCCTAATAAATAAAAATAAAGGGGAAAATGAGGATAGTATAGAGGTTAAAGAAAATATGATACACAAGGTAGGGATATTTCAAGAATGAATGAAACAGATGGAGATAGATATAGGGGAGTTTGGTGGATAAATAGGAAGAAATAGGAAAATGCATGATGGAAAATACAGTAGCCTATCCTTGGAAGAGGAAAACATTGAAGGTCTAAATGAAACAAATAGTGAAGAGTATTATGGAAAATTAGAGACAGAGGGGGATAGCTAAGAGGATTTTGAATTGATAGATGAAACTGGGGAAAATATTTTTGACAAAATGCAAGGAGAGGAAAAGGATGATGTGGGGGATGAGGATGAGATAGTTGGAAGAAATGAAGGAGAAATGGTTAAAGAAATAAGTGGGGGAAGGGAAATATTAAAGGATCAATATAAATCAAAAGAAATAATAGGGAGTATGGATAAATGGGAAATAATTCTAGGTGATTCCTGTATCAGGGGTGCCGGGAATGTTTGGAACAGGGAAGATATTGGGGGGAGGTGTATAACATCATTGGGAGTGGGTGCAAGGATCAGTAATTTAAAGGGGGTCATTGTAAAAAGTGTAAGAAAAGAGCATATAATTATACTGCAGGCTTGCAAAATAGACTAGTCTGGTGGTCTGAGACGAGTGAAAAATTCTCTGGACAAGTCAGTTTTTAAACATGCTTGTCCAAGGGACAAGTGATAAAAATTTCAAATTATCAGGAAATT
>PXIH01S0003367.1:8861-27042 GCA_003024985.2 Euperipatoides rowelli | reverse complement strand
GAAAGCGGGTCAGTTTGTGCCAAGTTTAAAGAATCTCTTACAAGGGCTAGGACCCAGCACAAACCAACGAAAATTAAACAGGAAAGCTAGCTAAATCCTAACTTAATAACTTAAATAAAATTCAGCCCGGACCGGCAAACTAGGAGCTCAAGAGGAAGAAAGGGGGACCAATCCTTTATTATCCCTGCCCTGATAGAACGGACAGGTATCATCCCTATCTCGCGTACACAACCAAAGCTGACAGTGAAATTTTATTTAAGCTTCCAGACTACCAGTTGAGCGTAATGCTGATTCCAGAGAACGCGGATGCAGCTAGAGCGAAGACTAGCATTCCTCTTGAAATTGATTTTAATAAAGAAATAGCAAAAAGAGATTATGTAATTAGAACATTAAGGGAGGAATTAGCGATGCAGGATGAGGCCATAAACGAATTTAAAGGGTTATTGAATTCGTTGAGGGCTGAAATAATTGGGGCGGCCCAAACTGAGTCGACCCCCCTCACCTCACGACGAAGATACACACTTTATAGCCCCCAAACTGACTGAATAATTTAATGAAAGATTAAATCCATTCAGTCCACGCAATACCTTACGTTTTGCATCCCCAAACTTAGATGAGGAGACACAATCCCCAAGTAGGCCCTCACCAGCGCAAAACTATGTTCATTGCCATAACTGTAATTCGAACAGTAACCCTCATTAACGTAGTATGCCAGAAGGCTGAGCTGTGCAGGGCAGATATGATGTCTCAACCAAACTTTCCCCATTTCAGCTACTAGAGGGCAATGTCTTCGGAATTGAAAGATACATTACTGAATTTCGAGCCTTCACACCTAATACAGATGGCCTGAGGCCAAAGCTAGGTCTATTCTTGAAAACCTAATAATGGGAAAGGCCAAAGCCATGTATGTAGTGGGATTAGGGAGCCAAAATTTCCTAACGCTAGAAGAAAGGCTACGCGATCTGCGCAAGTTATTCTCCCTACAGCTTGACAAAAAAAAAAAAACATGTAAGCTTTTCAATGCATGTAAACAGGGCTTAGACGAGAGTGCAGTAGGCAATCGATTAAGGCTCTTCGCACTAGCCGAGCCACTAGGCCCACACCTGGTAGCTCATTAGCAGAGTACCAGAAAATGCTATTAGGAAAATATAGGGGAGGTATATTACCCAATCTAGCGGTATAGTTAATCAGAAAGGGGAAATGACATTAAGAGAAAGTACAGATTATATCGAAGAAATAGAGCTGAAATTTAAGTTACTCGAAGCGAAAACAAAAACAATTAATAGTGTAGCGGTAGGCCCTAATAACGAGCAAACGTTCACTAAGCTATTAGATGAATTAAAATTAGCTATCGCGGAATTGACCCAGCAAAACAGAGATAGGCTAGAGAAAGAAAGGAATAGGAGACAGGTGGTGTGTAACTTTTACAAGGGTCTGTGGCATATCGAGCGGTACTGCATTAAAAAGCCAAGACAGGGAACTCCAAACCCTAGCGGCTCAGATAGTATGGTTCCGTTAAACCCCAACGTCCTACACTCCTAGGATCCTGAGTGTCAGGGCTAATAAATTTGATAGGCAAACTGGACCATCTAAATCCGAGTCATTTAAAGACATAGGGAATGAAACTTGCAATATCCCGAACAGAAGTAATGAAGGATAGAAGATAGCTAATTAAAAGGCCAGCAAAACCAAAATTCAACAGGGCCGAGAAAGATAACTTAAGAAAAAATACAAAAGACCTACCTAGTTCACCATTGCACCCACCTCAATTAATCACATTTAATCTATGGAAAATTCTAAGCGAGGAAAATCCTGTAGAAAAGTGTAAAAACAGTAATCCTGAGAGATGCTGTACCGTAACAATATAATGATCGCAACAGGTAAGAATGACGTTATCGCTCCACACAAAAAGGGTAAGGGTGCGTTTGAGAGTCATATCAAAAAGCGTGAACAATACAAAATGGCGACTCCAAAAAAGAAAGGCAGAGCGAATAAATCTAAACACACTTCCACAATAAAATTTTATAATACCTATGAGGACAAGCCTATAATACTCGTAGACGTATTCTGAAAGTATATGCCCTTCTCGATACTGGCGCCGAAAATTGCCTTATCGATGAAAGCTGCACTAGGCATGACCAATTAAGCAACAAAACAATGGCGGTCTCCCTCAAATCTCCAGTGTCCGAGAAAACGTTGACCGGTATCAAAACATTTATAAGCGTCAAAATAGCCAACGTAAGCATATTACAGCCAGCGTGTGTAGTAAAGATTCAACAAAAAGTAGCATTTCAAATGATTTTAGGCTTTGACTGGTGTGTACTATACAATGCTGTGATAGACTGTGAACAATTAACAGTAAAACTCCAGTCAACAAAAGTAGGGCCTATGATAAAGCGTACAACCAATCAAAAGACAAGGATGAATTTAGCTGCGAGACTACTCTCACCACCAACAAACAAGATGGCAATGATTCTAGTGAATTATATGGGCTATTTTGAACATCAGAACTAGGCTTGACTGATACACACAGGGGAGAATTAGAAAACATACTCACAAAACAAAAAAATATTCTCATAGAAGATATAATAAATATGACAGGGGCAAATATCCCACCATACGAACCAAAATTAAAAAATGACACACCAATTTACCAACGACAGTAGCCTACCATATCCCCCATAGCCTATACGAACCGTTACATTTCCAACTAGCCAAACTGGAAAAGGCCAATATTATAAAAAAGATACTAAGACGGGCCAATTGTACCCTTACAATTTGCCTGTCTTAGTATTACCCAAAAAGGACTCCAAAGAAGTCACAATATGTCTAGACTTACGCAAAATTAACAAACAGATCATGAATGAGCAACATCTGATCATGCGCATAGAAGACATACTCGAAAACCTAGGCGGTGCGCGTATATTCAGCAGCTCGATGTAAATAATGGCTACTTTAATGTAAAATTAACAGAAGAAACCCCAAAAAGTTTGCCTTTTGTGTACCGTTCACAAAATACACATTCACCCGCCTTTGTCAAAGATGCTAAACATCTGTGGCCATTTTTCAAAAAATAATGGTAGAATGTTTACATCACATAATATTTAAAGGCCATGTCTTCGTCTACCTAGACGATATTATCATACTCTCGCCCAACATAGAGGAACACCTAAAAACACTAGAAGAAGTGCTTAGCGCTTTAGAAAAAATTAATCTAGCTGTTAAACCCTCTAAATGTCGTTTATTCATAGAGTCCATAAAATACTTAGGGCACATGGTCAATAAAAACGGTTGCAGACCAGTTGAAAGCAGCGTTTCCGCCATACATAACAAACTTTGCCGAAATAGCTGCCCCTCTTATGATTTATTGAAAAAAAGAAATACCAAAGTTACTTGGAATGACAGTGTGGAATTAGCCTTCCAAACCCTCAAACAAAAACTAATTACTGCACCCTTACTAGCCTTTCCAAGATATGACAAACTGTTTATTATAAAGACTGATGCTTCACTCACATCACTAGGAGCAGTATTGGAGCAAAAGAATAAAAATGGCGAGTTCCAACCTATGACTTATGGCAGTCGTAGGCTAAACAAAGCTGAGCGAACTACGCTGTCATAGAATGCGAAACAGCCATCGTATTTGCTTTAGACCATATCAAACACATGACATATGTGAACAAAATAATATTACTGACAGACCATAAGCCATTAATTTATATGATCGAATTAAAAGATACAAATTCTAGAGTGGCAAGGTGGATGATCAACATACAACAAAATGACATCCATTTTTAACATATTCCCGGTAGGTTAAATAGCTTTGCCGACATGCTCTCACGAAGTCATGAGGAGCCTGAGGCCAAGCCTGAGACAACCACATGCGCATTAAAAACCACCAAAAGACCAATCACAATTGAGCAAGAACAAAAAAAAGACGATTACTGTAATAATTTGATAAATAAAAGAAGGAAATTTAAATAATGAAAATTTTATCCTCGATGAAAACCAAATACTTATAAATAAATACAATTAGGAAAATCAAATCTCTCAACTTATAGAACAGTAGTCCCAGCATCCCTCATACCGGATGTTTTGTATTTCTATCACGATAGCATCATTGGGTGACACTTTTGCTTAGATAAAACACTTTACAGAATAAAAAGAAACTTCGCTTGGGAAACAATTTTTACAGACATAAGAGAATATATCAAAAGCTGTGGAAAATGTCAGCGTAGGAACAGAGGACGTGTAAAAGCTTCTATACAAGCTGTCGAANCTCCTTCAACCTGCATGTCAAAGATCAGCATCGATATTTTAAGTCCATTCTCCACCACACAAAGAAGAAACAAATATATAATCACATATACTGACCACTTCTCCCAAATGACCTTTGCCAGCCCACTCCCAAGCCAAGAAGCCCACATAATCGCAAAAGATTACATGGAAACCATATACAGGCGATATGGCGGCTCAAAACAAATTGTATCAGACTGGGACCACAACTAGTAGGGCACATCATGTCTACCCTTGTGCAAAGTTGGGAATAGAGAGATTAACCACAAATAGCTACTGGCCACACTCCAAAGGCATAAGTGAAAGAGAATAAATAGCAAAATACTCAACTTAATATTACACTATTGCAACAAAAACTTCATCGATTGGAACACCATGCTCCCATACTTAATGCAAGGCATCAATAATATTGTACACAGTAGCACTAAACAAGTATGATTCTACATTTTTTATGGTTTTTATCAGTACGATTTCTTTTCCAAGTCTAATCTCGATGAAAATGAAGATATTTTGGAGAGGATACACTTAGTAGATGCAATAATGGAGAAGCTGGAGACTGCAAAGTCGGAAGTTTTCTCCAATTTACAAAANGCCTCAATCAATAANGCCAGAAACAAAGATAGAGGGCGCAGACTGCGAGAGTTCAACATTGGTGATTCTGTCCTAGCCTTGGATGTCCCCAGTTCGCTAGTCATAACAGGAAGTTTAACCCAAGATATACAGGACCATGCACCATCATTAAAAAAACTGGACTTGAAAATTACCATATTCAGGACATAAATGACCCAGACACAATAAAAAAAAGTGCACATTGACAAATTAAAAGCTTATGGTCACTGAAGCTACATCATAAATGAAGAAACAGGTAGAACTACACCTGCCATTACCAATGGCAACACCTCTACAGAAATTCAAAATATCCCTATCATCACCTTCCCAACTGAAGAAGTTGATGTAGATTATGATAATCCTGACTCAAACAACCCAAAGATGCAGATAATTGAATACAAAGATTATCTACGTTCGTTGCTAGACCAAGAAGCGATCACCATGCCATCTGACAAGATAGCGGAGGTCGAAGCATTTAAACATCGTTTCTTACGCTCTTTAAATGACCGAAAAAAAAAAAGGATGGATCCAAACTGCCTATCGAAACAGAAGACCCCAAAGTTACACATCAATATTATTTAAGAAAAAGAGAGCTCAAATAAAGAAAGAAATTATTACCTAGGTAAATCAAAAAGACCCAACTGGCCATACAAAAAAACTTGTCGCATTAAAAAAAAAAAATTTAAATTTTATTTGCTCAAATCAATAAATAAACAAAACTTAAATAAATAAAATTAAATAAATAAAAGCACAAACACAATAAATTAAAAAAAAAAGTTTGTTTATATAAACAAGAAATTGCATATATGACATAAAATCCAAAACGCAATAAAAATAATGTCCAAAGAGAGAAAAATGTCCTTGAATAAGTGAAAGTCACTATGAAAGAAAAAAGGGGGGACATCCTGCTCCCAACAACACCCTGGCTCGAAAATTCCACCTGAGTAGCTGTCGTAATAAATTTTTCGAAAAGGATAGTTCAAATAAATTGCTGCACAAAAGACAAAGCAAAGTTACCTTACAAAAGAGAAAAATTTACAAGGCAAACACAACAAACAAAATAACCAAGTAACCAAGCACATAGCGTTGGAAGGGAACGTTGGAGCTTAAACAATGAATGTTTATACTCCAGAATGAAAACATTAGGTTTTCATTCCTAGCTTAAAAAAAACAAAAACAGGATTCTCTTACCAATATTACTTATAGTCTGACAAGAATCCCCCTAAACAACATTTGTGCAGACTAAATTTTATACAAAAAAAAATGAATTTTTTTCAACCAAAACAAAAGAGAAAAACAAACAATTGCAATTAAATTAGAATTTACAAAAAAAAAAAAAGAGAATTGCAAAATCAAGCAATTTTTTTTAAACAAATTCTTGGTCAAACTTTATTAAATCTTATTAAACAAAAGAACTCTTATATTTTATTGAGTGACACAATCACTATATTTGAGATACAAGTTTTTGTTGTAGCTTGTTTGGTAAAGGTGCTAGGACATCATCAAAAAAATTGTCAGTCTCTTCCAATTCACCTTAAGGATGGAGTTATGTCATTTGCTATCTAATCAGTAGCAAATCACAGAACAAATCATCCTGATTTCTTCCTAATTTTTAAGTACACTTTGCCCAACAAGTTACCATTACAATGATTGATTTTTTTAACTTGGTTATACTGTTAAATGCAAATACTTTATTTGCATATTTTATTTAAATATTATGTTTTTTTGTGTTATGTCGCTATCTTCTTTCAATCCACTCTGCCCTTGTAGAGCATAGCTTCCCTTGCATAGCCATCCTGATACCCCCACCCTGAAACAAAACAAAAAAAAAGAATATAAGAATTATTATTTTTGGATAATTGTAAAAAGAATACAAGAATTACAATTATTAATGGAGAATTTATAAAAAAAAAACAATGCTAGAATATCTAATTCTGAGATTTTTAACATTATATTCGCTCAAACTACAGTTACCATGGTTACAACTACCTTCATTATTAAAAATTCATTACAGATTTAGTCACCTGGTGGAGCTCCTACAGTGCTGATGTCACCATAATCTACATAATAGCAGATGTCATACAGTGACGACCTATCAGAAGAAAATAAACTAAGATAAACGCTGATAGCAACCTCCGAGTACAAAAAGGGCTGAAGAGGCACATTCATCATTATGATCAGGAGAAAATTAAGATTAAGATTTTTATGATGATTAAGAAAGCTGATTAATTGAGATCAAAAATCAAGAAAGATGATCATTAACCCTTTCCACTCCACTGTCGAACATAGTTAGACATTTTCTTTTTACAATTTGACAATTGAACAATCACTGTTAATCTCAAAAATGCTTCCAATTGATAAAATTTATGTTTAAAAGAACTAAAATTTATTTGTTTTTAATCATACCAAATGATTTTTAAAAAAAAACTAAAATTAAAATCAGGGGATTTAAAAGAATGCAATCAATGCAATTTTAATTTGGAGTGGAAAGGGTTAAGAAGGAATCAAGAGTTGTCCAGAATTAGGCAAGAAGAGGGCCTGCAGAGATAGAAGCTTAGAGGTATAGGCTGACTCCAGACCAAAGAATGAAACGAACCGATGCAATGCAGATTCCATAGCCAACCTTTGAAGAAGCCTGCTTGATGCTGACCCAAAGACCTGTTGCCTTCCAGCAGACTACCTCTCAACCCGAGCTTACTACTGTAACCCAAGCTTTTCTAGTAACATGCCAACAATCTTTCCTCGCAGATTCGACTATAGATTATCCATCCACTTGCTGTTAAAGACTTTTCTCAATTTCCCTCCAGAGACTCACAATAGTGAAATAGACTTTTTTTCAAACTTTAAATCTTAAGATTCACCCCTTTCATGACCCATTTGCCCAAACCCCTTTGGCTATGCTCTCAATCGCCCCCCCCCCTCTACCTGTCTAATTTATCTGCAGCCTAATCCAGCTTGATTTATTTATACTATATGATTGTGAATTAAAAAGAACATTAATTGTAGATTTTATTGTGGGAAAGGAATTTATTGTTACCTTTTTTAGGCAAATAAATATGAATATCTGCTAAACTGTGACGTGTTTGTGTGTGTAAAAACAAAATATTGAAATGACATCAATTTAATCTCTCTTTTTCAGATGCCTTTACTAGCTATCACGAGATAGGGGTGGTATCTGTACCTTTCTATCAAGGCAGGGATAATAAAGGGATAATCTCCCTTTCTCTTCTTAATCACTAGTCGGCTGGATCGGGCTGGCATTTAGTCAGGGTTTTAGCTAGCTCTCCTTTTTCTCGTCAGATTATGTTGGTTTATTAGCCCCCATAAGAGTTTTTACAGAAATTGACACAATCAGACCTCCTTTCAATAAATATTACATCTTTGGGATAGCCTCTGCTTACTTAAGCTTGCATGTAGATATGTTTAAATTAGTAATTTCTAATTTGGGCATTTGCATGTAAATGTAGGTAGAGAAATATTAAGTGAATCTTCAATTTTAAAATTCGGACCAGATACTAAACTCTTTATTAGAGCCTGCCCAGTACCATTTGCACTTAGAAATAAGATTGAAACAGAACTCTACAGATTAGAAAGTAAGGTATATTAAAGTGTATTCTAGCCCATGGGCTACACCAATTGTATTGGTATGAAAATCAAATGGGCAGATTTGTTTGTGTGGCAATTTTTAGATTACTGTGAATAAATTTTTGGAAGTTGATGAGCACCCGTTACCTATTTTGGATTAACTTTTTTCTTATATGAGTGATGAGAAAAAATTCACAAAAATGATTTGCATCAATCAAATCTGCAGTTACCAGTGCAATCAGGATTAGCTAACGTTGACTTTGAATACACATAAAATTTATGGACACAAAATAGCCTTTTTGATTAGAATAATTCTTATTAAGAAGAAGGCAGGCTTTATTAAAATAAATATTAAAATTTATTTTTTAACCCTTTTCAAGTTGCTGTATGGGAAAAGACATATTTCCCCATAAGTACAGTATATTCTAAGTCTGAAGACATTTACTAAATAAGAGCCTCCTATTCAGTGAATTATAAACTTGAGTGTAAATCACTCCACAAGAAAAAAATACCAAGTTGAATGCACATAAATTTTCATGGCTTCCATAATGGTTAATTCACCAATAAATTGACATATTGTGGTTCTCCTCTTTTATTTTTGCGATAAATAAATTTTCCATAGGAGGAAAAAATACCTTAGCAGTGCTCGAATTTCATGGTGGTCCTGTGGTCCTAGACCATTAAATATTTCTATGGACCACTAAAAATTATTTGGGAGTGGTTCGGTGGACCACCTATAAAAATTAACTAATTATACTAAAATTTTACTTTGTCTCGTACAGTAATTCACTAATTGAAAAAAATAAAATTTTCATTTTATATACATTAAATGTAATATAATTCTTTTAGAAAGAGATAGATAGAAAACTCTTAATATGCTAGCTTTATATCTCCATAAGTATTTTGTTAGAGAGAGAAGAATCAAATTGAATGGTTTGGGAGAAAACAATGGTGACATTTTTTCATAAATTTAGTTATTTCATGTAAAACATGGTACAGGATGAAAGGAATAAAATGCAGTAATTGTTGCATAATTATCACTTTAGATGGCAGCACAATACAGTTTTGAATTTTGATTTTTCCTATCTTCTGCATGTTAAAAGTGGTAAGAAACAAGCTATATCTCTAAATGAACAAAATGTCACTTACCATTGTTTTCTCCCGAACCAGTCAATTGTGGATTGTACTGTGTTACTTTTAGAGTTTTAGTAACCTTTTTATTTTTTTAAAATAAATGATTTTCTCATACTTGAAAACATTTATATACTGTAACTGTTTTGTATTATTCATAATGTTTTAGATTGATAAGACACTAGATGATGGCACAGATGCAGATTTATGGAAGGACAGTATTTTCACCGTTTGGAAAGGATATCGTTACCTTTGTATCTGCCGACAACCAATTCAGGTAGGAAAAATTTAAAGAATTTAAATTTTAACGGGAATATTTCAGTTCGTCCACTAGAATGAAATATTTTGTTGAAGTATTAGCAGAGATCGTAGTGTCCTTATTTTTGTTAAGGTACCGTTAGTCACTTTACTTATTAAATTCATTGTATTTGTGGGATGGTTGGAAAAGCTACTTTTTTAAAAATAGCATTTTTATATACATTAGTGTGTTGGAACCAGAGCTGTCTGTAGCTGGTAAATAATACTAATAGTGACATTTCCCCAGCTATGGCTGCCTTATTATTATTTTTCCTTCTTTTCTATTCAATTTTCACTACAAATGTGCAAAAAAGGCATCCTTCGGATGCCCAATTTAAAATTTCTGTTAACATTTAAACAAAGGAATTTTGATTAAAAAATAAATACAAATTTTTCAAATTTAAGAAGTAAATAAATTAAAAATTAGTTTAATTTTTAATTTGCAGATGTGGAGCTAGAAAATTACTTGGAGCTGGAGTCTTGTTCTGTAGCTAATCCTATTTGATCTGTTAATATAGATTGCTATTTCTATTATAATGAATACTATTTTGTTACATTACTACATGCATACAAGGAATAACTGTTTTTAGTTTGTGGTGTTATGGTCGAGCATACTATTACTATATTTAGTAGTAAATGCCTTGTTCGTAAAGATCCTAAACATTGCATAAAAGAAATAACTTCCTTGTGTCGGGTTAAATCCTATTCTCCTAACAAGGTCATAATGAACAAGGTTATATACTGTATATTGTACGTATATCAATATTCTGCTCTAAAGATTAAATTTAGCCTATTCAATATTATTGTATATCACAGCAATATTCAATATTAATATATCACATTTCCTTCTGTATATAAAGTCTTTATATGTTTTAAATTCAATTTAAACTTCTTTTAATTGTAGAAGTTTTCTTCATATCTAATACTTTTTTTCTCTTTAAGTTCCTCTCTCTTTAAAATGTAAGCCTATGTCATAAAACTGTAATTGATTTCACTTGCCACAAGGTTTTAATGCTTGATTATTTGAATAAATATTATTATTAATTCATATGTTCTTATTTTGTCTTTAAAATATTTGTAAAATCAGTTCAAAGGCATAAAATCTTTTTTAGTATTGAACTTTATTGTAATTGTTCTAATTAACTGATAATATATTCAATAAATACAGTCTTTTATTAGTTCCTGTCATTTTTGACGGATTTTGTACAGTAAGTTCAATACTGTTAGTTTTTAATGCTGAGAAAATCTTTTAGCATTAGATATGATTGAGTGCAAGAGGGAGGAGAGAAAGTTAGTTGGGGGTAGGGGTGGGGAAACAAAATTGTTATCTTCATTTTTGGAAAAATACTGGTTTTACTCTAATATTAAAAATAATTTTGGATATTATTTTTTTAGGATGGGTTAGATACAGTTGTAGAAAGTTTTGGAATAATTGCTGAAAAGGACTTACCCCCTCTAGGATTTACGATGATAGATGACACTGTGGATACAAGTAAGTGCAGTATTCCCTGTTGTTTTTTTATTATTATTATTTGAAATAGGCTCCTATGAAGATGCCAGTAATACCATAGCTTTTGCTACGGTTGCATGCTATTTTTCCTTAGATACTTCTCTGACTATTTCTCTTATAGTGATGTTTTACTACCGCTCAATAGTTTTATTGAGTTTTATCAACGAAAATACCGGTAATCTCTTTGTTATGTAATGTTAAAAGTCCAGGTTTGAATCTTTTAATTCATTGCTATTCAAGACAAAATGTGCATGTTAACTATATATTTTTTTTATTATCTAACTCTCTTTCCCATAGATCATCACACTTGCTTCGTTAATCGATTTCTTAGCTACTTTATAGGAAAAAAAAAAAAAACAACTTGCTACCTTGACACACCATTTGGCTTATTTATTTATCTTTTTCAAATTAGCTGCTGTAAACTTGAAAATTCCATAATGTTAAAACATAAGAGAAGCTTCATTTTTCATTGAGATGGAGGCTTCCATAGTTAAAAAATGTCTGATGTGGATAAAAATAAATTGAAAGTAAAAGTAACAGTTGAGATGCAGCTAAACACTAGTTTACATCATATTTTAAGAATAATACGCTACCTAGTCTCACTACTACCAATGCTAAATACTAAACTTATATGCTAATGTAAGCATGATGTCAAATTTGCCAGAGGTATGATTCTCACAAGATTTCTCATTAAAGCAAAGTAGTACGATTGCTTTTCTGTAATGCTGCTACAATTATAAATTATTCAAATGAATAAAATGTAGGCTTACCATATTTTTTATTTCTTAAACCGGAACATCCAAGGACGTATACAGCTGGTTAAGGGGTTATGGAAACCCCCAAAATTTAATCTATTCCACAGTCCCCCCAAAAAATTAGCTTACAATCTAACAAAGTGTTCCAACAGCTAAAAAAAAATATATATTAGGGAACATCAGAATTGCCGAAGCATTTCTGAGATAATGGGGTGGGGAGGGGGGTGTATTTAGATTAAGGTTACCTTACGATTTTTTTTTTTGCTGTACTAGGAGTCTGGGGGGGTGGGGTTCTGAACTTCTGGAGCAGAGAATATTTAACATGCAAAATATTGTTCTGTAATAATCTGAAAATATTCTTTATTTTAAATAAGTAAATAAATTATTTACTTATTTAACCTTTTGAAACCATTCTTACTTTTCAATTAAAATAACTTTTTTTTTTTAGAAACATAAATTCTATCTGTAAATAGCTAGTAAATTTGCACTTTCGTTTAGGAATTTTAGGGACAGCAAATAAAAAACGAAACTATCAACAACTTCCTGCGGAGTGCAGCAATAAAACAAATCGTGGCCTTTACTTTGTTTTTACTCTGTGGTCTAGGAAAGAATGGACGAATCAATGTGAATGTTGCTTTGAGCTATTCCCATCTATTTTCATTATGAATAACTAAATATGCAAATGCGATGGTTCATTGAAATTCTTAAAACTTTGGTAGAAATAAATTATTTACTTAAGCCTTCTTTAAAAAAAATTATTTAACTTAATATGATTATTATTTTATAAAAACCGGGACAAAATTACAAACCGGTCGGGACAGTCTTTCAAACCTGGACAATCGCGGAGTAAATTGGGTGAGCCTGTTTTTAATAATATTTTCGTTGTACAAAATATTAACAAGAAAATTAAAATTAGTGTGATGTAGTAAGGCCTTAGTAAAATTTCCTTATTAAACTTACCTATTTTACATAGTTAACCTGTTGCTGTAGCAAGTTACTTTTTAAGGATATATTTTTACTAGGAACTATTTCAGAAAGTGCAAAGTGGTGAAAATAAATAAAATGCACATGATCCAGATCCGATTGGGTGCAAAAACCTGATCATTACTAAAAAAAAAACATCACTAATTCTTTAAATAAGCTGTCTTATAGATGTTGATAGCAGTTCCGATTTTTTTAGTAATTTTCTTTGAAAATAAATGATCAAAAAAATTAAAAGTCTACTTTCAGTTTGTGTAACCATTATTATTTTTACTTAATTTGTTTACTCATATTATCAATGATTCAATCAATCGATTAACTAAACTTGTATATTATTTTGATAATGGCGGTATGAACAACAGCTCTTTTTTTTGTGAATAGAGAGCGAATCATTCATAATTGGGATTTGTTTGAATAACTTGGTTCATTCATGAACGACCTAGCACTAGCTGACACATTATGATAGCTTATGTGAAAAAATATTGCCAGTGTATCAGTAAAAGAAAAAAAATATTTGTACAATATTCAATCACTCGCTGATGTACATGTAATATTACGAAAGTGCAAATATTGTACTCTGAAATGATTTATTTGACAATAGAATCCTATACTGATATCAACAATATAGCTTACTATGACTAGCACTTAACATATAGATACAAAGATAATTTTGAAGTAGTCAGCAGGTTATTGTAGAGAACATTGATATTTTATAGACAAACAGCTTTATCTTAATTCCGTCAACAAGGGTTGGCACTTGTCATGCTTTTTAATTTTTTTGTCCCATGTCTTGCTTAGTTCTAAATATGTCCCATTTTATTATTAAAATGCACATATTGCTTGTTAACATTTAATAAAAATAAGTTATTAAAAAGGCGGTCAAATTTCTATCTTAAAGTATGATGAAGTGATCAAAGAAATGCATTTAGAGGCTTTCCACAGTAAAGGTTACCTATCATCATGGCCATGTTAAAAAATATTTTTAAATTCAACAAAAATAAAGACAAATAAAACAGCATTTTTTTTTAATATAATTTTTACTTATAAAATAAATAATTTCATTTGTAAAAGTTGTCAGTTTATTAAGAAATATACTGTGTTTGTTTCCAAATGACCCCAAAAAGTTGTAATTATAATGGGACATGGCAAAACATAGTTTTTATCTAAAAAAAAAAAGTATGAATAAAATTATTACCGCTTGTGTTGTAATTTTTATTTTAAACAACAAGGATTACTTCTCGTGTTTTTTTTTTTAATTATAGTGTTAAAGTATCATAAAGTGAATTTAAACTTTATTCTTTTGATAATCATCATTGATGTCCAATAAATAACGAGCAAAGATAATAAAATATCTGTTCTTTAAAAATAAAAAAGAATTAAAATAAAAACTGAAATATCAAGTAAATCATTTTAATAAAATTCTTCACTATTTAGTTTTTAAAACAAAGTAAGCCTGGAATGTATTAAAATCTGTCGGACAATAGTTGACAGATGAAGATTTATGCAAATTCTATTATTATACTCCTCTATCAAATTCAAAAAATAATTGTTAAATTTCAGTGTGCAGCGTTGATCTTTTCTGGAATATTAAGCGTAATTAATTTGTCAAAGAAGCTATGTCAATGCCACGAGATAATTAAATGTTGCTGCTGTCCAGAAATTGACGAGCGCTAGATTTATGACTGACGTTATTTAAGCATTTTTAATTTGTTTAATATTTATGCTGTAAGCTGCTAGTATGTTATCATTTGATAGTTTTTCGTTGTATAATTAGTTATCGAACTGAATTTGTTACCTAAATATATTGAAAAGTAAACAAAACAAAATCCCAACATAATTAACTATGCTTTCAATAATTGCCCGTGAATTCGAAACAATTTATGATATTTGCCCAGCAATCTGAGACAAGATTGTTTTATTATCTTAAATACGTCCATCAAATTTGTACTTATTTTTTTTTTAATTTTGGGGCAATATTTTTAATAATTATAGAGCTTTAATATTTTATTATTATTATTAAGAATAACTCTGCAATGAGTTTGATGTCAATCCATTATTATTATTATTAAAACAGCTATTATAATTAAAATCTGTTCTCAATAAGCTCTTTTGTGTGATAATTTGGCATTCTATCCATAAAGCTATGTGCTAATGATTTTTAATTGACCTTTTCTTTTTCATTAAATAATCGTTTACTTATGTACAACAACAATAGCCTATATATTGTATATAGGCTATACAATGTACAGAACTGTTGCCTGCATACTGTATTATAGGTTATACAATGTACAGAAATGTAGCGTAGATTAACATACTTTGTATAGCAGTACTGTATTATATAATATACACTACTGCATATTGTTCTGCACACACTCACCCTGTGTTTGTATCCATATACTGTATAGGGCTACAATATGTACATTATATACTGTGTGTGTGACACAGTTGAGCTAACCAGTGGCATAACTAACAATGATGCCCCCCCACGCAAATTAAATACGAGCCCCACCATTGGCCACCATCCTTGTTACTTAAATTGGCTCATGTGTGGGCAACTTGAATCCATGGGCCTCCCAGCATGGCAAACCCTGCAGGCCCATTAGTTACATCACTTCAGCCAACACTCTTGTACATCAACTGTCTTTACCCCTGATAAACTGTATACAAATGGCCAAGCAAGAAAGATGATTGGTTGAGACAAAATAAACTACTTGCTATTTTTTCAGAAATTCTATATACCCATTAACAATCAAGACATAAATTTTGTAAAGAAATTTTTATGCAATTTTGATTTTAGTGTTCAAAAGAGTTGAATAAAATTTACTATTGTTGGAAAAATAAGTTATTCAGCATTTTCTGATAATTTGTTTTTGCAATAATGATTAATGAATAAATAGACCAGCTCAGATGTGTTATAAAACTTACAGCACTGCTTTTAGCAGACTAGATTTTACAACATGTTTGTCCCCAGGTAACGTCCATTAGTATTGTGTTATTTCAGGTAACATCCATCAGCTGATAGCATTTTATTTATTAAAAAAATATCTCACGTTTTTTCCAGGATGTGCTACCTTGCTCATACTAGCATAAATTGTTTACAACAAAACTAAGTAGATTAAATGCATTAATGCAATTATAAACAAAAATTTAACTACAATTTTATGGTAATGGGCCTACACCAGAATTAGGTTAAATTGAATAGCAGTGATTTTGGACTATATTAATGGATTATTTTATTTTTTTATTTTATAATAGCGTACAATACTTGAGCAATAAAATCCATTTGGTTGGTGCTTGCAATGCATTTTGTTTCTTTGAAATAGTACATTGTCTGTCCAAAAATCGTCCATCAGTTTTTTTTAATAGCAACAGTTTGAACTGTTCTAAACCAGACTATTGTTGTAATGATATCATCTTAAAAGCAGATTTATTTGCCTTTAGTATTACTTTATTAAATAGAAAAATAAAAAAACATATTTTAATTTTTGCCATGCATGTTCCTGTCGTTCATGCTAGAGATGAACTGGCAATTAGAAGTTAGGGCAAATAATAAAGAAGAGTAATTAAATATTTAGGAGATAGGGAAAGGAAAGTAGGCCTAGAGAGAGAGAGGAAGGAGAATGGAATTCCCGAATATTTTCAAAGAAATCAAGTACCCCTACCCACGAATAAATCGGACCATGAAATAACTAGTTTGAATCATAAGAACAAAATACAGTTGTAAGATGATCATAGTGTTTGAAATCAATACTGAATATTAACAGAATTACTATTTGTTGAAAAATTACAAATAAGATGAAGAAATAAACACTGACAAAATAGCAAATAAAATACAACTGTTCAATAATAAATAAATTAGTACCAGTAATCTCTATGCCAGGAGACAATGCTAGGGCTAATAAATATAAAGAGAGCTCAATAAATAATAAGGGGACTTTATCAGCCAAACAACAATGCTAATGATTTAAAGTAGTGACTAGTATTCTCTAACCCAGGAGACAATGCTGGCATCGACATAATAAATAAGTAATGAATTAAAGTATTAGCCGTATTCTCTTTTCCAGGAGACAATGCTGTAGGCTAAATGAACCATAAGATAAAGGGCACTATTGAATCAGAAATAAATAAGAGAGTAAAGTGAAACATCAATTATTATATGAAAATTATAATAAACACTGAAGCCACTTAAAGTTTAATTCTGCTAAATAATAATAATAGGACCACAGAAGAAATTGTGGGAGACACTATTAATAAAGAAAATAATAATTTCAGATTTATTGGGGAAAATACTAACTCATACCATGGAGCAATCTATGAAGTAAACTAGAAGTTAGTTATTGAATTAGATTAATAACTCATACAAATGAATGCTAAATACAAAAAAAACTGCTGTTTATTATCTTCTGTTGTTTGAGATTAGATTGGACTATATAAGAAGATTTAAGAGGGAACCCTATTTTAATATCTTTATTAAAATATCTACCAAGTTCTGCCCAATGAAGTTAAAGAGGAGAAAGAACAAGTTCTTTATTTTTCCTTGATTTGAATGGAAGAAATCAAGTACCACTGCTTGATCACGCGTTTACACCTAAGGCCATCCTAAAGAAATGAAAAATACAATTTGATAATAATAATGAGGGTTTCACACACATGACAAAATTTAATTTAGCAAGACATGTTTATTCTATAAAAATAGTATTTAACAACAAAAGTCACCATTCCCAAAATATTACAATTATTAATTTCCCCAATAAAATATTATATAGAACTTATCTAATTTGTCATGACCAATAATTATTTTAGATAAGATATGAGGTAAAGCCAATCTATGGTATTTAAAGGGAAGGAAGGGATTAAGGATTTACTGTAAGTTAGGGTAAAGTTTATTGCAATAAACTGAAATTTATACAAAAGTTCTTGAATTTGGTTCTCAGCTATGAATTATATCTGGAAATGTCTCTTTAATTTCTTTATTCAGTAGAAGTTGGTTTCATTTGCTGTTGGGATGAATGCTTCATGT
>PXIH01S0003366.1:24787-36866 GCA_003024985.2 Euperipatoides rowelli | reverse complement strand
GTTCAGTGGATATACTGTGCTTCCTTCTTCCCGATGATTTTCCTCGTCTCGGATTGAAATATTTAAAGAGACCCAGTGAAAGCAGGAGAGAAGAGATATGTTCCGGAATGTCAAGATTTCTGTTTCTATATTTAAAAGACATAATATAGTGCGGTAAGTATTTTATTAGCCCCATTTTCACTGTACAAACACGTTATAATCCAACAATACGGCAGGCTATCCACAATCCAAAGGAATCCAGGCACACACGAAGCAATCCAATGCAAAAACTCTAACAATTTAAATAACAGTCAAAAAAATATATTCTAAAACAGATAAATAAAATAAAAAATTGAGCAAAAATGGTAATTTAAAAACATTTCAAACAAGGATATGAAAATACACAAAGGCTGCATATGGCGCCAACATATATTAGTAAAGAAATAAAATATAATTAAATCTATTTACCCACTAGCTGAGACATTGGAGTTCCAGTGAGTTTAATTTTTGTATTATTTTTAGTAAACAATATCTCTCATCTTATAGTAAGTACACACATAATTCTTATTACTATTTAATAACTATTGTTATCACATGACTGTTGATTTAACAAACCAAATTGAAAGTCTCACCCCAAATTTGACTAATCTTCTTTAAATTAATTCTAATTGGAGCAAGGTGTTAATAAAGTGCTACGAGCCTTGCTATAGTGGGAGTCAACAATCTATATAATAAAAGAGTAGAAAAGTCAATGTTGGTAAGGTTTGCTACTCCTCATCCACTCATCCTAGCACATTGATTGATTTACTTGAATTCCTCACTAAAGCTGATCAGACTGATGCTATTTTAGGCTCCTTAAACCCTTTTCTGCCTGGGGATGAATTTTTAAAAATTTAGGGTAAAAGGAGCTCCCAAGTTTGCTAAACAACTATATAGCAAACTCTGGTGCTCCAATTACTACAGAAACAGCCTGAGATACATTTTAAAACTTATTTGTACCACTGAACGCTTCTTTCATTAGTATGTTATATTTAACTACCTGACAATTTCAAATTGTGCCCCACCCCCAACCAAGTTTTCAGTTTTAACCGACACATTTCTTCCTTTATTTTATTTTATTGGATGTTAGAGTAGCAAAGATCTACAGTTTGATTTAACAAGCAAGAAAAATATTATACCTGTTATTGATGAAATTGATTAGATATTTTACACAATACAGGTTAATAGACTAACAGTTGTTACTGCCACATGTGGAACCTACTGCCCAAAATTGATTTAATCCTAAGTGTTTTAAATTTTGCAATGACAATAATATGGAACTATTGTTGCAAAACATTGGGATAACCAATTGTATGGTCTTAAATGTGTCCTGTCACATTTTTAATCATGCAGTAGCTCTATAGGCATGCATCAGAACCTGCTTGTAACCCAAAACTACCTGACTTTCATATACCAAACAGCTTTGTGGGTACCCCCTAAAAGACCCATTCAGGTCTCTTTTTTTTCAGGTACCCCAAAAATACCTGATAGTTGTGTCGGGTATTTTTGGGTTGGGTATTTTTGGGTACCTGAAAAAAACCTGACATGACTATCTGTATTTTTCGGGTATCCAAAAAGTTGTCGGGTATCCGAAAAATTGAATATTGGGTACCCAAAATTTTGTCAGATATCCCAAAAAGTTGTCTGGAATCCGAAAAGTTGTCGGGTATCCAAAAAATTTTTGGGTATCCAAAAAGTTGTCAGTTACTCAAAAAGTTGTCGGGTATCCCAAAAGTTGTCGGGTATCCAAAAAGTTGTCAGGTATCTGAAAAGTTGTCGGGTATCCAAAAAGTTGTTGGGTATCTGCAAATTTTTCAGGTATCCAAAAGTTGTTGGGTATCCAAAAAGTTGACGGGTATGCAATAAATTGACGGGTATGCAAAATGTTGTCGGGTATCCGAAAAGTTGTTGGGTATCCAAAAAGTTGTCGGGTATCCAAAGGTTGTCGGGTATCCAAAAAGTTTTCAGGTATCCAAAAAGTTTTCAGGTATCCAAAAAGTTTTCAGGTATCCAAAAGTTGTCGGGTATCCGAAAGTTGTCGGGTATCCAAAAAGTTGTCAGGTATTCGAAAAGTTGTCGATATCCGGAAAGTTGTTGGGTATTCAAAAAGTTATTGGGTATCAGAAAAGTTGTTGGGTATCCAAAAAGTTGTCAGGTAGTTTCAGTTAAAATATGTTAGAGAATTGTTCAGTAGTTCCTGTGCCTCTAATGAGGATGGTCAGTTTGTTGAGAAAAGGGGGTAATTATATATCAAATTAGTACTACTGATATACAATAGTTTTATCAAAAGTGATAATGGCATTTAGTAGAATAATGCTTTACCTCTTTATTTAATAGTTAATGTTTTAAGAAAGATAATTGAATGCAAAGAAAATCAAAATTTTGTTTGATCATAAATGAGTGTTCATTTTATTGGTAACAGTGGTACTTCTACTCATCAATATACTTGTCATAAAACTTGAAATACCTGGCATCGATAAAAATGTCAAAGTAAAAAGTTCAGAGAAAATCATATCTCCGCAACAATTTTTCAGATGCTCATTTGACATATCACAAAAATGTTCATATTCATCGTATGCTTTTCCAAATTATGAAGAGTATTTTTTTTTTAGGATGAGAAAGTGGAGAATCAGCTTTGATGCCTCCATGAGAGTCACATATATCACATACTCTTTCAGTGAAGCATGGAAGTGCATTGCAACTGCGAATAGAAAAAAAAAATAGTACAACTTGAACAGATGTTTGACTTCATTATTTTCCTTTACATACTTTCTTAAAGTACAGGCATGCCTATAGGTTGATCTGGGTCTAAGGGTTTCGTAATCTTTTTGAGTCATGACCCAAATCGTGGTAATATTTTTGTTTAGCGACCCAAATAAAATGCCCGACAGCAAGTACATCCAACACATTTGGTATCTAGAAAATGACTGACTTACAATGACATGAGTGCCTAGAAACTGGAAGGACTAAGTCCCATTTAGTCACATGATCAAGATGAATAGCAGCTTTATTTTTTTTAGTCACAGTCCTAACCTTACCGTTACCCTGAACCCTAACTCCAACTACATGTGATATTCACTGTGCCCCAACTCTATGATAATCTAGAGGGGAAATAATCGTTTTTGATCAATTTAGATAATTTTGACACCACTTCCATCAGCAATTCCCATAATGATGAAAATACATGTAGATGTTAAAATATTATTTTTCTGGAAAATATTTCGTGACCCTTAAAATAAGCCAAGTGACCCAATAAATTGAGTCACGGCCCATAGATTAAGAAACACTGATCTAAATGATATAAAATCAGCCCTAAATGATGAAAGTCTGTACTATTTGATAAACATTATTATGACTTTGTCACAAATGAATATCAAACATTTTAATATTTCAGCTGCACTATTTGATGAAAACTGCAAACTAATATTTAAAAACATTGTATTTCTGTCTAATTAAATCCTAGTTATGTCAAAATAAAGTCACAAGAAAAATATAATATTATTCTAATAAGAAAATCTTAGTTAAAAAAAAAAAAATTCAAAATTGAAATCTTTAATGTAAAATTATTTTTTTATAGATATATTTAAAATAAATTAATATTCAGTAAGTCAATCTAAAATCAATGGAAAACTGTCATCATCTGTAGAGAAATTAATTCACATATAACATTTTACATTTTAACGAAGTTTGAATCCAGCTAAGAATTTAAATTGCCACTTTTATTATTTGAAGTTACTTTTTCTTTTTAAATTTAATTTAAACCAACATTTTTTTTATTGGTATCACTAATTTTGATGAGAGGCTACCATCAAATTTTGAATAATTTGTGTTTCCACATGATTTAATCAGCTCATTATGCTATAACTGTAAATTTAGTGTATTGTAACCATCTACATATCTATAGAATAAAAGCATATCTTATCTTTCTACTATTTACCTGTCGATTCATTTGTCTATGTTCTGAATATTTTATTTTAGGGTGTATATACTCCTTCATGCTCTTTATATACAAAGGTATATGATAATATGATGTCACTCCCTATTTTAAAATGCTAATAACTTTTTTTCTGGTTTATTATCACCATCCAATCAAAACAGAACCACAATTTTATGAGGTTTTACAGTATATAAATGTATTCAGAAATCAATACCATTTCCTCTTGTCGATCAACATTACACCGATACAATTGAAAGTTCACTTCATGCAGTTTTCTTTTGAAGAACGAAATTTAATTTCATAAGAATAAGCATAGAGAATGAGAGGCCATTTTGTATTTTAGCTATTGTTAAAATTGGAATTTGTCTATTTGCACTGAAAATATACATTACAGGTTTATTAATGTGATTGAACGTCTGATAAAAATTGAAATTTCTTAATGGTAAAGAAATTACGCATAATTCTTCCTAATCAAATTGTGAATAGTTATTTTCTGCTATTGTAAGTGTACGAGAGGAGAAGGCTACTGGACATTCTAATCTGTTGAGTCCCTTCCTGAAAAAGAGCTACTCCTTGACCAAAAGAAGAAGCATCTGATGTACAACTAGAGAAAACACAGATTATAATGTGATATTAGGTTTGATGAGGAGACACTCTTTTTAACATCTAGAAAATCTTTCTTTTCTATAGGACCCCCAAGAACATTTTTCATTCTTACATAATTTTAAGTTAAGAATTTTTCATAATAGTTAACTAAATCTAAAAATGATCTGAGTTGATTTATATTTGTTGGTTCTGGTGCTGTGAGGATAGTTTCTAAAGTTTTGAAGGCTGTATACCTTTACCATTATTGTATGGCCCAAGTATTCTGTTTTGGGTTTCAAGAAGTCACATTTTCATTTATTTAGATGTGTACCAACTTCTAGTTTCTTAAAAAACCTTTTCTAAGACTTATAAGTTTGTGTTATATCTGTACTTGCAGTTAACATATCTAAATCAGTGATGGGCAAACTTTTTTAGGAGCGGGCCAAAAAAAAAAGAAAAAAATTTAGGCGGGCCAATGTAATTTATTAAAAAACGCAAGAATATTGAGATGTTAAAAATGCGGTAATTGTCACTTATTGGATCATGTTTCTAGACCCTTGTGTATGCGCAGATGTTAAAAATGCGGTAATTGTCACTTATTGGATCCCGTTTCTAGACTCTCGTGTATGCACAGATGTTAAAAATGCGGTAATTGTTACTTAGCTTATTGACTTATTGGATCCCGTTTCTAGACTCTCATGTATTAGCGCATCTGTTGTCGTTAATATAAACTCATAAACGGTAAATTAAAATTCTTCTTTCAAAATCTTGTTTCTATTTTTTTTTATTTAAATATAAAAGCAAATAAGTATATTTTAATAATTTTATGTATATTTAAATGAAATTTTTTAAAACATTGAAATTGAAGATTTGTATACTATTGTTTTTTAAAATCTATGGTGGGCCGGATAGAACCTCTTAGTGGGCCGGATCTGGCCCATGAGCCATAGTTTGCCCATCACTGATCTAAATAATATGCTATGATAGAAATTCCAGTTAGAATTTTGTCCTTAAGTTCTTGAAAAATTGCCAGTGCAGATGCTATGCCCAAAGACAAACGAGTGACAAGTAAAAGACCTTTGTGTGTGATTGTGTGTTAAATATTAGAAATTCTGAAGATGCTGCATCAACTATTACTTGGGGCATAGTTAGTTTGCTAAAAATTGTACCCTTGAGTCAGGGTAAACAATATATCATCTATTCTGGGTAGAGGATATTTTCTATTTTAAGACTTGGTTTAGAATTGAGGTTAAAAAAAAAAAAGGTTTTCATTTTTATTAAAAGTACATTACAGACGGCTAAACATTATTTTTGTTGTTTGTTCAACATAGTGAGGATTTATTGTTCGATAATGATTAGAAAAACGTAGAAAAATTCCTCAAAATTTCCAGTTTTGAAAATTGGCTCCAAAAAAAATAAATAATAAACACTTTTTTTTTTCATTATATAAACACAAATTTATTAACTAATGATTTGACTCGAGGTAAAGCAAACTCCACACACCATTTTAAATTTGAGAACACCTTATTGTTCTGTCTTAAAAGTTGAATACAATGTCTAAGTAACTATTCTTATTTATTTGATATGCCACTCTCCAAAAATTTAGACTGATATAATTATTATTTTATAAATTAACTAGTGAAAAGAATTATCAAAAAACAAACAAACACATGACTACATATTTTTTTTTTAACAACTGAATCTAATATTCAGATATCAGGTTGTTTACTATTTTAGTTTGAATAAGAATGAAACATGGTAGGTAAGCTAGCCTATTATAGTCTCCTTATCGTAAAAATAAGCCTTAATATGACTAAAATTAAAATATGACAGTATTGGACATATTATAACAATAAATAAAGTTATTTACTACAGAAATTTACTAGTAATTTGACCAGGCTCTCCTGCAGTAGAACAAAGACAAGAATGCAGTGGCATAGCATGACTGTTTGGTACCCGAGGCTGAAAAGTGACTTTTGACACCCTCTTTAAAAATATTTTGATAACCTTTTTTTTTTTTAATTGTCTGGACGTTTTGTTGACCATCTGTCTTATTTTGACAAGCTTTTTTTTTTTTAATTGTCTGGACGTTTTGTTGACCATCTGTCTTATTTTGACAAGCTTTTTTTTTGTTGACCGTCTTTGAGAAGCTTTTTTTTTTAAAGTTGTCTTGATGTATTGTTGACCTTCTGTCATTTTGATAAACACTACAACAACGCACCCCCTACCCCAACCAACCCTGCACCCGCACACCCCACCCAATTCTGCACCCTTGCCTCCAACCCTACACCTAACACCCAACCCTACACCTTCACACCCAACCCTACACCTTCACACCCAACCATGCACCCTCACACCCTACCCTACATGCCCCACCCCACCTCCCACTAACAAAAATTTAAAAAAAATTTTTTTCACCCCCCCCCCTTCTGTGGTGGTACCCGGAACGGGCTTCCCCCCTTGCTACGCCTCTGTGGGCAAGACTATAATATATAGAAATGATTTACTAAAAGAAATTAATATTCTTAGGCGTGTTTGTCACTGTCAAACTTTTTTAATTATTTAAATTATACGATACTTTTTCATTCGTCATTAAGCACCCAAAATGAACTAGTCTGTTCATCATCTCGTTCATTTCATTAGCTTTGTTTCAAACTTTCTGACCCTCTCGAGAGGTGGGTTACTTCGTGAGATTTAGTTTTCAAAAATGGTGGACAAAAAAAGTTATCATTGCATCGAATGTGAATTTATTAAAGAGATTGAAATTGTTATATAAAAACTGCGTGATTACAATATCTTAGATGATGATATAATCATTTGCAATCCTAATCATGAATTTTACATTCATTTTTTGGGGGAAAATACATCAATTTTATATATTGCCATAAGTAAGCACTGCACAAGTCCTTACCTAAAAGGATTAATGCAGTAATTTGAAAATTCCAGTCTTTGTAAAATGATCTTCGATATGAACTTTTTCTCATCTTATTAATCAGTTAGAATTTCTTCATGTGCATCAGATTTATTGTGCACAAAGCGTGCTAATTATTTTATTATGATCGAGCACGTTGCTGCTCAGAAAGGTGCTATCTTGATCGTTTGTCTATAAAATTAAATATTCACGTGACCAGGTACAAACCAAAGTAACGATACACATTGAAAAAAATCTAATGACGAACACGCCTCTTGTGTAAAAATGTATAATTTCCCCATATATATATAATATAGCCTACTGTTATTGGCTATATACATAATGTGACCATACGTCAGGTTTTGAATAGGACCATCCCATTTTGGGATAGCCTTTCCCGTTGTTCCCAAGCACAGCTTTGGGATGCCAAAATGTCCAATTTTCAGAAAGAGAACAATTTAAAAAAAAGGTGTGAAAAATCAAAAAATATGACAGTAGTGCAGCGATGACAGCATGCACAATACGTCTCACACGCACATGCAAGTTGGTCAGAAGCCTGCTAGCTATCTTGCTTGTTCCTCAGTTGCAAATACGCATAGACAGCTTGCACATCTTTCTTGATGATTAATTATTGTTTTTTTAAATCAACGTGTGTTATTGTAGTCAATTTAAATTTCTTGCACGTGAACCCTTCATTTTAACAATGAGACCTACCAAAAATATAGGTATTTAATATAAAGTTGTCAATCTTTAACAATATTACAATTATTACAAGTGTGAAATATCTATTAATGGTTATCAAAATGTCCATACAGTAAAAAAAAAATATTTAAGCTTATGAAACGTATACAATCAAAATCAGTAGAAGTACCGTTTTGAGGAAAATAATAAATGGTCACGTTATATACAGTACATAATATTTATTGTTTTTTGTTTGGATAAATTAAATTCTCAGCAGTATTCTATAATCTAATCAGGAATAAATATTGTTGAAGTCTGTTTAAGCTGATACCATCTGTGAGATAAATATTCTGTATATAGGGTTAACAAAGATGTACGGTATTTTTTTAAATAAACAAATTACAGATCCATTTAAAATAATTGAAACACTTTTGATATTGAATTATAATGTTTTTGAATTGAAAGATCAATTTTTTATGCTTAACCATCAATTCGTAATGTACAATTACATTTCCCTAAACAGTTAATAAATTCCAACCGTTGAAATCTATTTGCAAAGATTGTTTAGCTTAAACAGATAATTTATTTTAGAATAATCCTTTGATCAGTCATTGTTAGATTGCTAGCATCCTTCACTTGTTCTTAAATTGGATAATCAAGAACAGTAGGGGTAATCAGGAACATTGTTAAAACTGCTGCACAGAAAAGTTTGAAAAGCCTTGTTTGAATTTCTGATTTAAAATATACAACTGCTTGCACTTAATTCATTGATAGAATTTAGTTTGAAGCAGGAAATTAAAACCTAGAAATTTACTAATATTAATGGTTTCTCTTACTTCAATTGATACATGCTCAAAATCCTAACGACCAGCATATAGGGAACAATCAGGAGGAAGAAAATGAATTCCTTTTAATTCATTGGAGCATTAGGAAAATGTTTAAATCATTTAAATAAAGGAGTAGAAAATCTTTAACCGCATCACCGAAAAATGTTCCTGTAGGTGTTCTTTAATTTATTTCAGGTGCAACAGCATAATGATGCAACCAGATTTCATTCAATCAGGTTTTTTATTTATGGATTTACAAAAGACTTCCCTGTTTCACCAAATGAGAATATGAGATATTGGTATTAAAATGCAATTATTTCCTTTCCTTCTCCTCATTCTAAGATAATTTATTGTTCGTATTAATTGATTATAATAGCAAGATTATGACTGATAGCCTACACACACAAAAAATTCTGATTTTAAGCAAAAGCTTAAAAAGCCTTAAGAAAAGCTATGTGAAAGGACATGATCAAAATACACACAATAAAAAAATGCAATATAGTTTGCATCTTTTGATGTTATTTATGTTTACTATTACTATATAGTGTACTTGGCACCCTATTCTCCTGACTCCCACAGCCCAATTTTTTTTTTTGCCAATCCCTCACACCCAATAAACCCCCTTCCCCCAAACCCCCCTTCCTATTTTAAAAAATTTATGCCTTAGCAAAATGTTAATTGAAATTAGTTAAGACAACACTTTTTTATAATGTCATAAATTGGGTATTCCTTAATTGTCGTTATAATCAAATTTAACTGTATTTCTAAATTTTAATTACATCTATTCTTATAGGCCTAAATTTAATATAAAATATACTTGTCTTATAAAGCCTCAGAGGATGAGAATAGAGTTGCAGTGAACGAGAATGGAGTCACAGAGAATAAAATGGAGTAATCAGAGAATGAGAATGGAGTCTCAGTGAGTGAGAATGAAGTCTCAGTGAGCAAGAATGGAGTCTCAGAGAGGGAAAATGTAGTCTCAGAGTGAGAATGGAGTCTCATTTTGAAAATGTAGTCTCAGAGAATGAAAATTGAGTTTCAGAGAGTGAATATGGGGTCTCAAAGAGTGAACATGGAGTCCCATAGAGTGAGAATGGAGTTTCAGAGAGTTAGAATGGAGTTCCAGATAATGAGAATAATGTATTGGCAAATGAGAATATAGTCTCCGTGAACAAAAATGGAATCTTGAATTAGATTATAGTCTTGGAGACTAATAATGGAGTCTCTTGAAGTTAAACAGAGCCATTCTTATTGCATGAATCTAGTGGTATACTATCATTCAATGTTATTGAATTATGAAAAATTATTTTTGTCTTTTGTAAGGTTCTCATATTAGAGTTTTTTTCTTCTAATAAAGATGTTAATATATAGGTTCATATCTGATAATTGTAGCAAATAAGAAATAATTCATGATTTTTTATAGATTTCAATATTTTATTTCCTCTTTAGAATAAATATTCAAATTGACTCAATTGGTATTATCAAGCAGCACTTTCAGTTGGATTTAATTTATTCATGAACTCACAAGTATATGTAAAACGTGCTTCCATCTGTCTAATTTCCGCTTAGGCTAATTTTCATTCAGTCATACAAATTTGATATTTTCTTTATATTAAACACATTTTAAAGGAAATAAACTAAACAAATTTTAAAGTGCAATAATTAAAAAAAAAAAAGGTTTGCTTTTTGTTCTATCTATTTTTAAAGATATAAAGAAGGAATTGATTTATAGCTGGCAAATCTGACCAGCTTTTTCATTGCGATCTGCTTTATATGTAGGTATAGCAATGACAGTTAACTCATCTCCACAGGGACATTGCATGTGTCTACTCATGAACATCAGAAAAGAATCCTTATTCCGTCATTGTAAATTCGTTGTAAAAAGAAATAGCAGCACCAACTGGGATGAAGAAAAAAAAAAAGGAGGAAAATTTCTGCACAACCTGATGACCAAAAAAGACTCAATATTATTGAATATGCAAACGTCAATAGTTCAGCAATGGCCAGATCTATTGTTTGCCTGATGTTTGTCTTGCAGCAGTTCCAAAGCGCAAACATATCAAATGGGACTCCACCAAGAAATTGAAGATCATTGTAACACTTGGAAATAAAACTAAAATTAAAACAGACCAACGATTAAAATTGTAATATATCGGTTACTTAGTGTATATAACAAGTAAGAGTTTAAAAAAATTATATTTATTGAAATCTATTTAAACATCAGTTACAAAGGGATCCTTCAATGTCCGCCTCAGAACATAGCAAGGATCAACATTCTTTTAAGATAACAGTCAAGCTGAATCAAATGGTTATAGTTTAACAGCATTACCTAACATGACGTGGTTAGTCACTTTAATGATTATATACAGTACGTACAGTACTCTACATATTTAACTAGTTGCTAATTCTCAATTATATAACAAGAATACTCATTTGTTAGTAAATCTGTTATAGGGACACACACACAGACAGTCAATCCGTGCCATTTTACCCACTTAATCAAATTGTTTATTATTGAGTTATCAAACACTGATGTCATTTGATTCAACTGGTTGTATCACTAATGCCCCCATGCTTAATTCTGGGACATTACTAATAAATTGAAGTTGGGAGGCAAAATGGGATTCAAAGATATTCCCATTGTATTATCCAGGGCCGGTTCCCCTGTTAAAGAGAATCAGGGCAATGCCCTGCGTGATTGACTTTTAAAAATTGTTTATTCTACTTTGCATTTCATTATCACATTTTACAAATTATTTACAAAATAAATTAATTTTATTGTATAGAAATCAAGGGTGAGAGTTTGTGATATTGGCATAATGGGGTGTGTTTGTTGGCAAATGTGAGGATTGGGCTTGCACCCACTAAAATTGGCCTAGCGGAACCATGGAGTTATTTTACTTTGAATTATGAAAAACTGATATTGTCCTCATATAATGAATTCTTAGCTAGTCATGTGATGTATATCAATGCGTGGTTGAGACTTTACTATTCGCTAATGCTCTCGGGATGATTGGGAGATGAAAAATGGTCAAATTTAATACAGTATATCTGAATTTTTATTAAAAAAGTTGATAATATAAGAGTAAAAATCAAATATAAATGAAAATCAGATTTTAT
>PXIH01S0003358.1:13115-24676 GCA_003024985.2 Euperipatoides rowelli | reverse complement strand
CATAGGAAATTAACGTTGTGGCGGCCTTTTACAAAGGAAATTAACGTTGTGGCGGCTTTTTACATAGGAAATTAGCGTTGTGGCGGCCTTTTACAAAGGAAATTAGCGTTGTGGCGGCTTTTTACATAGGAAATTAGCGTTGTGGCGGCTTTTTACAAAACTAATTTTCTTATTGGTCGAATTTCGACCAACACTGGATTACTAATTATTATAAATTAGCTATGATCATAACTGTTCCCATTTCAATAAATGATTCTGTAAAATAATTAAACAGTTTAATTAAGCTAGCAATATATCGTGAAATATATTTTTTATCTACCTTGATTATAAACTATTTTTTGTTTATAATATTTACATGTTTTAAAATATTTATTAAAGATGTTATTTCAGTTTTATTTAATTTTTGTTTTTATTCCCCTATAACAACCTTTTATATGAAAAATAAAGTTATTTCATAATAAGATCTCTCCAACTTATTTTATAAGACCTTTCCAACTGTCATCTTAAGATCTTTAACTAATAAAAATTTATTTTTTTCAGTCTGGTGGCCATTATTCCAAGATGGCGGATGATGCAACAGTGGGATTTTAGGGGACTTTTAGTATGTTATTTAGAAATACATTTTTTACAACATATCCAAAATTCAGCTTTATGGGAATTTTTCAGGGTCAAGACAATTTTTCAGGTAAAACTCCTGTACTATAGTGCATATAATGGCCACTCTTCAAAGTTATTAAAAAAAACAATTCTTAGGTTTGTATGTGGTCATCTCTCATAACAAAACAAAAAAATATCATTGTTTTATTTTCTGATCCAACCCTGAAAATTATTAAAAGGTCTATCTAACCCCAGAATTTATCTTCCAGCTATAATAACAAAGCTCATTAAAATATAACGCATAAAACAGTTGTAACTTCATAGAAATAATAAAACTCTCTTTAAATTTCACAAAAATTTGCATCATGAATACTATATATTATTAAGAGCAACTTTAGGTATAACATTTACATATAGCACAAAGCCACAACAAAACTTCAATAATATACATTTCTCCCATTAATCTCTATTATTTCATTTTAATATACATTACAAAAGAAACATCCCTATTATTATTAATAAATATGAACACCTTGACATAAATCTGTAATAGCTTAATTTTATTCTTATTAAAAATAAATATTTAAAAATTCATTCTAATATTACGTTAAACAAAAATATTTAATTAAATAATTAATCAACTTGATATCTTTAACATAAAGATATCAAAGTCTACTTTTTTATTAAAAAAAAAAACACACACACAACTTCATAATAATCACCTTTTCTTCCTGAAATTCTATTTATGTTAAAATAAAACGAGTTCTATACATTTCTTGCTACTCTCAAATTAAAAGGTGAACTGGGCATCTTTCAGTCTAAAGAAATAAAATACACATTCCTTAAGAACAACTAGTATATTCTTTTACGGTTAAAATTAGACATTTTATTCTGTTACAGTATTATCTTTTAGATTTATCACATTAATTAATATCTTATTTAAAAATATTACATAAAAAGCTTAGGCTATCTCCATCTAAGATTATTACAAACATTGAGTTTTTTTAAAAAAATAGAATTGTATTTCTTTAGATGACGTTCAAGACCTAGTGGGGATTGCAGCATCTTTTCTTTCCGTGCCAATACTTCCAAGCGAGAAATAGGATTATGCAGTTTTTGTATTACGATTTTTTTTCTAGGTCCACAATAGACTTGTTTTCTGACCTCCTTATGAATCGTGAATTCATATTTATTGCTTTGATTATCTTGTTTTCCTTTTGGACGATAAGGAATCTGGCGATTTTTGATGGCGTTAGAATGAGACCTTGGCCTTATCTCTTACAGAAGTGCCAAGAAGTTGTAAAAAGGGACTTTATCTTATTGCCTACTGATGTCTTCATTAGTAGATGGTGTTATCCCAATATGAGGTATTTTTTCAATATCTTCTTGAGGAAATCTATTTGTAACGGGACAATGCTATCCTAGGTATGATCATCATCTTGTCTTGTTTTTTTTTCTTTGAATTTTTTTATATTGTATGGACCTTAATTTTTGAGGACTGTAGGACTTTGAAGATCCCCTAATTATTATGTTTCTAGGTCAGTAATCTGGCCTTGTTTGGTTTTGTAGCATATTAAAAATGAAATATAATGTATTATTAAGAGACAACTCCCCCCCCCCCCCAAAAAAAAAGACCTAGGTGGGATTCGAACCCGAGATGTATGTGTTACAGTCTGCTTTCTTGCCAATTCCTCCACTGAAATATCGGCCAAAACATTGAAAGTGAGAATATCAGGTAGGTCCAGTTCACAGACTTGGGATATACAAAATACGAATTTCTGTTTCTAATTTTTTATTATGATAAAATTAACCCTTTTCCCTCAGTTGTCTACAACACATTGACTAATTTCTTTACCACTCCAATGTCGATTATAAATTGACATTTTGTCGTTCAACTCTAATGATTCAACAATCATTGTTAGGCCTCAAAATGCTTTAAATTAGTCATATTTATGTTCAAATAGATTAAAATATATTTGTTTATGTACCAAACGATTTAATACAAACTAAAATTAAAATCTGGGGATTTAAAAAAAAATGCAATATTTTGTGAAACCAATTTTAAAGTTTTCTAAGCAAAGGCTGGGATTTTTATTCCTACTGGAGGTCTTACATGTTCACACATTAAAAATGTGACCTTGCATAAGGGTATAAAAAAGTGCAGATCAATAAGAAAAAAGAAGTTCAACAAATACAAGATGTTATGATTCAATAGATGGGACAAGATAGCATTCCTTTTAATGAAAGATGATTTTAAATGAATGGATAGAGCTGAATATTAATCTGTGCATTTTTCTAGTAGTATAATAGCGATTAGAAAAATTAATCTCACTGTTAAAGGATCATCAAGCTAGATAAAAATAATATTTTGTATTTTAGTAACTTGTATCAATATTTAGGTGGTAAAATGAAACAATATATTTTCCTCATACATCTTAACCAAATTGGATAATATTTAGAATAGTTTTGGTTGTATCCATTGCAGTGATTCCCACCTATAAGGCTGGATGTGTAAAATGGGTTACACTGCAACTATCAATAGCTAAGGAAACAGCAATATGGGATTAACAGAAAATGGGAAACAAATAGAGGTTGGAATATTGGATCATGGAATGGAAGTGATCAACAGAGCATAAAAATTAACAGAAGTATGTAATGAAAGGGCTAGAATGGAAATTGAGATATTGGTAATCTCAGAAACTTTCTGGGAAGAAAATATGGATTTTATCATTGCAATAAGAAGTGAGAATTGCAGATTAATAATACCAGGAGGAGGAATGAAAAGAAAAGGATTGGATTTGAAGAGAATAAACTTTACTAATGGTACAAGTCTATGCTTCAATGGAAGATAGCAATGAAGAAAAACCTGCTAGAAGACATGTTACAAAGGAAAAGATGTAATGATTATAATGGGTGATTGGAATGATAAAGTGGGACAAGAAGTACAGTCAACTCATGGGAACTAGGAGAAATAAGTGATAGAGACAACTAACTAACTTGTTAATTTTTGTAACAGTCTGAAATATTATGAATGCAAATAGGCTACCTAATTTGAACAGAAAAGCATTAGCACTGAGTAGACATGATTGAGGGGTTGATAAACATACAAATAGGTTTCCTTATAACTTCCAGAGGATATAAAATCTGATAAAAACTGAAAAGGACTGACAAGAGCTACTATGTATCAGACCATACAATGTAGTCTGCAGATTAGAGATAAAATTAAAATGTCAGATTAAGAGCAACAAAAATAGAAGTACTCAATGATAAGAAGAAAGTTGTTCTATTTAATGAAAAACTAAGTGAGAATTAAAAAAAAAGATAGTTGCACAAGACAAGATAATCTTGATGAAAGGTGTACAAAGTTAAGGCTATAACTCATCAAACAGCAAAAGAGGAAATAAGATTTCAAAAGAAAAAAGGCAAAAATGCATGAATTACCAAAGATACTTTACAGCTTATGGATGAGAGAGAGAGAGAAAGGCATACAATATTAAATTCTTTAATTAGAAAAACATGTGTCACAATACTCTAGAACCTGACAAAATGTAGAGGTATTTTAAAATAGGCTACTATCTATGTAGGATTAATAAAGAGAGAGGATGAAATTAATATTTTGATGAAATATGACCAGTGGAGATATGAAGGATTGGAGGAGAGAGTTAACATGTAGAGGGTTAATTAAAGCCTGACAGAGTTGAAGGAGAGTAGTGAAGGAGAAAAAGGAATTCTGAAATTTCATTTTTGTTTTTTTTATTATTAGCCCTATCACGTAATTTTCGAATGCATCTTGCCTATGACACAGGATGCTCTTCAGACAACAGAATTTAAATTAAGAGAAAATTTAGCACTGAATAATGCTATAGCGGCTTGAACGTGCTCGTGGTGATATAATATTACTAAGCAAATAATAGTAATAAATTAGCTTAGGAAACACTGAAAACTGGGATAACAAATAGCTATAACTAAATAATAATTTAAAAGAATCACTAAATGTAAGACTTAGGGAATAGAATAGGATTAAAACTAAGAGAAATTAAAGACAAAAAAAAAAAGGAGAAACATGGTCAAATTAGACAAATAACATGATTGATTTTAAGTAATTCAAATAATTGGAATAAAGAAACTACCTAGAATTAGCATAAGACTAATTAAAGGACATGTAGATATAAAATAATAAGCTTATTTGGACCCCATTTTTTAGTTTAATTTTCAGGGCAAAAATAAATAAAATATAGATATATAATAAAACTAAATTATGTAAGGGAGAATAGGGTTTAAAGTCAATTTTTCAACTGTTAAAAAGAAACTAGAAATAAAATAATAATCAAAGGAATAAATATCTTTAAAAGAAGAAATTATGAATTAAATTTTAGATTAATAAAATCAGTAGAGGAAAATATACAGGCAGTATTAATTAGCACGTGGTTTGTCTGAGACTCAGACCAGATTAATTAACAGTTTAAAAGGATAGGTAGATCATAAAAACTAAGAGGAGATTTCCTTAAGCAGATAACTATTATGCTCAACTTTTTGCAACAAGTTTTGAGTCATTAAATGGGAACTGGGTGGAACAGTTAATCAATAAGACTATTAAGTAAGATTTTATTTTGAGTGAACAAGGAAATCAGTAAAAATTATTGTGAAGTTTATTTAATAAAAGTTTTGGCCCACAGTAAAATAATGTGTATTGTTCTGATGAACCCTGAAATAGATATTTAATTTTTTTAAGCGTTCAGTATATGTAAATACTAGCATAATTACCCAGCATTGCCTTGCCATTTTAGAACATCTCCCCCTCTGGCATTTTTCGGGTGTTCATTACCCACCATTGCATGGCCATTCTAGAACATCTCTCCCTCCCATATCCTGCCCCCCTCCCTTAATGTCTCCTTCCTCCCTTAATCCTACTTTCCTCCTTAATACTATCTTTCATTAATCCCAATCTCCCTCCCTTAATTCAGCCCTGTCCCATTGCCTGGTGGTCCATACCCCATCGTTGCCCGGCCATTTTAGAACATCTCCCGGTGTTGCCCGGGTGTCCATTACCCATCATTGATATGGCATTTCTCTTTCCCCCACCCATTTTTTTCCTTAAAAATTACTTTACCCTGTCCTGTTGCCCAGTGGTCCATTCCCTGTCATTGCCCGGCCATTTTTTAACATCTCCCAGCGTAGTCTAGGTGTCCATTACCCATCGTTGCAATGGCATTTTCCTACCCCCACCACCCATTTTTTTCCTTAAAAATTACTTTAAAGTTGAAAATTGTAATGATTTCCAAACACGGTAAAATGACAAAAAGCTTCCAACACGTTTCTATGTAAAAGTTGCATACTTTTGTCACCAGAGGCGCCCTAGTCATTTTAATAATTTTTAATTAATTAAAAATCAACTGTACTTAAATTTTGCGTTTTCAGATTTTTCTGGTCAGTTTGAGTGCCTAAACTATCATCATACCAAATATCAGCTTTCTAGTACTTCTAGAAGTTGGTTAAAATTATAGGATACAAACATACTTACAAATTTTGTCTTTTATAGCCTATATTAAGATAAAAATCTAAGTTAATTAAATGACTAAATTTTAATGGGGTGTGTTTATTCTGATAGTCAATTATATTTTCAATTTTTAGTATTGTATATTCATATTTAATGTTGTGACTTATATTGGCTATGAAATCTGAGCTGATCCCAACCAAAGAAAGATAAAATTATAAAGAAGACCTGTATTTGATATGAACTATAAACATTAATGACTAGACGCAAACTATGTCACTCAGCCCTGGTTTTTGTTTTGTTTCCTACTTGATGCTACTCCTGATGCAAGACATAAATAAATGAAGACATAAAAGAGGAATTTTAATAAGCAGATGATATCAGAAACTAAATCCTGCTGAAAGAAATATTATTACAATTATTAAATACTACATTAAAGAGAGTATAGTCTAAATACAGTTGACTCAAATAGTCTTTAATGAAAAATATATTAAATGGGATCCCTCCTAATATGAAATAAAATGAACAATAAAAATTATGAAACTCAATCAAAATTATTAATAATTTGGATTTTATTTAATTAAAACTATATCAACAAATTTTATGATAAAATTTAAAAATAAGACTGACAGTTCAAGATTATTAATCTGGATCCAGCCAAGCAAACTGAAACAAATTGATGGCCTTGTTGCCAATAACAACATTGTTATGACCAGAGATCAGCCTACTTGTGTAAATTAATTACCAGTATAAAATGCCCGATTCATCATAAAATCAGAGCCGCTGGTCTGTTGCCTGAATAGTAAAACAGTTATTTCCTTAGCCAATTATTCTGTGCTGGTCAGTGCTCTGAGTGCTTATATTATTCCATCTTTACACTTGAGTTGTCACTGATCTGTCCAGATAATTGTATACCAAATTCAAGATTTATTTTGCTCAAGAACTCGCTGCTGAAACCCCCCACTCAGTATTATATATAAACCCTAGATGTCTCACTCAAGACTTAGATAGTTGAGTTGATAGGTGTGGTTTTAAATAAAGATAAGTTAGCTAGATAGAATGGTAAACATACAAGATTAAGCACCAAGATGTCAAATCTTTGAAGCCTGATGCCTATTGCTGGTAGCTGAACCCCCAGGTTAGAGTATCCATATAATTCTTCGGTAAATATAGCACTCTTGTCAATTTCATGTCATTATAACTTTGTTAGCATTTACCCAGAACTTAACTACGATAAAGCCAGCATAAACTGCAATTATTAAAAAATTTGATCAATTGAATCAAGGGTTAAGGTATGCAGCACAACATCTTCGTTAAAGATCTAAAGATCGTGACTGCCATTTCTGTTTGATACAAACTGGTATATTTTGCTTGGGGACATTGATTCCCTACGTCTTTTGATGAAGGTAGGATTTCACAAACACCAGCAAATCATACCTTCATCAAAAGACCTAGGGAATAAATTCCCAAAGCAAAATACAACAGTTTGTATCTAACGGAATGGCGGAGGGGCGTCACGAAGATGTCTGTCTGTCGAAGATGTCAGATGCGAAAACCTACACCTACGTACGTAATCGAAAAAAGGACTCTCACCAAATCAGATAATAACTCCAATTCAAGTTGGACATTAATTATTGAACTCGTTTATCAAATTCAACCAGAAATAGTAACTACAATATAAGTTGAATATTCTTTATAAATTATTATTGATTACTGTGTTTGCATATTATGTTTATTATTGCTTTTATGAACCATTGCATATCAATTTTTTGTATATACCCCCTCCAGTATCACCTGGTTTGTTATCGATTTTAAAATTTTAAGAATAAGTTTTGGATCATTAGAATTTTTAAAGAAATCAGAAGAGTGGGAATTATTTTAATCAATAAATTTTTGATCCTCTCCAATTAATAAATAACTTTTTTTTTTTTCAATTTGATAGACAATTTCATTCCAGATATATTTTTGACTTATCTGAAGATAACAGATCACATGATGCCGTATAACTAGTATAGTTTTTTTTAAAGTGAATATGATCATGGTGAAATGAACACCTCTATATTTATAAACAACTAAAGATAAAAAAATATATTATATTTGATCAACAACAATATTCTAGTAAAGAAGGGATAATTATAATAATTTTCATATAACCAATCTATAGTGTAATCTCCAGGAGGTAATCCTTGACTAAGGATGACAAATGATATTTTGAGTTAAATAAACTAAACTTTGAAGTGTGAAAAATATACTTAGTTCTCTGAGTCATCATTAAAGTGTTCTTTTAATATTAATTTTAATGTTTGATTTTATATCAATGAAATTTAATATTTCTGAGTAAATAGTACAGAATCTGAGAGCTATCCACAGTGACAAGAACATTGTCTATATTTTACTGTGTGAAATTGTTTTATTTAGGTGCAGAGTATCATCACCACTGTACAGAGTATATTTGTAAGTCCAAATTGGGTTTTTGTCTAATAATTCAAATTCAATATGTTTATTCCACAATCTGTCTCTGTATTCTAAATTTCAATCCTTACGGCCAATCCTTAATCCCATATTGTAACAAGTGTCAACCATAAACGTTGGTACGTCACTGGGAAGCCTATGTTTTTTAATATTCATTTATTTTGACACATGTAGGAAAGAAAAGCAAAAATGGCATGAAGATAAATGTAAAGAAATTGAGAAGCTAATTAACAGACAAAGTATAGTACATGAAGACTACAGAGAATGGTAAAAGAATTGCAACAAGGTGTAAGAAATATACAGGAGGAATCAGGAGTAAAGCTACAAACTTCTACATACTGAAGAAGAGATTGTGAAAATAAAGAAGCAATATGTAAAGTAACAATAGGACAAACGAGGATATACAAAGGAATAAATATATTCTTATGACAATGAAGAACTGGCAATTTTAAAAAAGGCAATTCTGGAAGCTATGAAAATGATAAGACCCTGGAAAGCAAGTGGAGTAGATAACATACCAATAGAATTAATGAAATGATCATAGAACTGGTGAACAGTGTATCTATGATAGAAGAAATTACAGATGATTTTAAAACATCAACAATGATTCCCATGCCTAAGAAAACTAATAGTCAAGACTGTAGTGTAACTTTAGAACAATACCATAACACATACACTATGATATTATTTGTAGTTGTTTTAAGAAGAGTAAGAAGTATATTGAGAAACATCTCAGAGATAACCAATACAGGTTGAGAGCCAACAAAAGAACTAGAGATGGAATCATGGGAGTGAACACCACAGCACAAAAGAGATTAAAGAAACATCAGACACTGTTGGATTATGGCTCACATAATTAAATATCTATATGCTTAAGGTTTTTTTTTAAATTATGCTGTATATGATTATTTGTTTATAACAGATCTTTTACTAACATCAATGGCTGCAACTTATACAAATAAATCAGTGTTGTGTGGTGGATCATTACATTAAACTAACAAAATTTATGAAATGAAAGTTTTAATCAAACATACTCCTACATATCTAATTATTGTACTGTGTTTTTTTTCACTGCATAAGATAAATTTTGGAAGCAAGTCAGCATACTTGTATTCCAAAATAGATCAACAATATATTTATGTTAATCATTACATTGTCAGTATTAGTGAATTTTTTTTATTGCTTCTGTGGAGTCAATCTACCTATTTGCATGCTTTTTTTTAACCAATCATTTACAACATCTAGCCTATAATTTATGTGATCATTATTCACTACCTGCTTTAAAATTTGTGACTCATTTATGCTGGCATCATTGAAAATTCATCAAAAACCTACTGTGCTTGTGTTAATCATTACATTATCAGTATTGGAGGATATTAATGTTCTCTGAAATCACTATACCTATTTGCATGCCTATTTTGTTGCAATATTGAACATCACATTAATCGTGAATTTGTAAGTTGGAAAAAAAAAAGATTTCTTGTGCAATGTGAAGAAGTTGAGTATACCTGTTGGGTTATATTCTTTGGTAGTAGGGATGTGGGAACATCAGGTCTTCGGATGGGGTTCACCCGAAGGGTGTCTATCAACAATGTGCATTATAGGTAACCTAGAAGGGCACAGCTTATTAATCTGTTGTTTCCAATAATTCTTTCATCTGCAAACTCCACCAGATATGTCACATCCATATTTCCTTTGGATGGTGCCTGTTTTCTATTGCTTGGTCATTTTACCTCTAGTAAATGATTTAGACACTACTGTATCTTCTGGTTCAAATCTATGGAGGTTGGTATACAATTCAAGATGGTAGCTATGCTTGTTTTTCATGTTTGGAGGTTTAATCAACTTTAGTCAGTTTCTTAGTAGGCATCCTAAGAGCAATTCCACTGGAGACCTTTTTGTAGTAGTTTGGTACATATGTACAGGAGGTTTTTGAATATCTGTACATTCCCCTCGGCCTGTCAGTTCGAAGCAGGTTAAATTGGTGGTATAAAGGTATAGCGTATCCCTCAGTTTTTACAGAATGTAGTGAGAGCTTGGGAGGTAAACTGAGTCCCATTAACCAAGACTATTTGTCTAGGGTATCCATATCTTGTGAATTATCCTTGGTAGCTGTTATGACCACTACTTCTGGCCATTTTGAATATGCATTAAAAAAAACATGTAGCTGTCACGTTTATAGCAAAACTCACCAGATGGTAATCTAACAATAATGGCTATATAAACATGTAAGCGATGATTTCCATCCGAGGTTGTATTTTGCTAAAACGCCAACTTTAAATAAAATTATCAAATTTGCTTAAGCCCTTGGGGCTACAAATGCGGACCGGCCCCGATTTTTTAGTTAAGAGTGAAACAAACTTATTTTTGGGTTTTCTTTTTTTATATATCCACCTACTGTATATATACTCATGTTGGAAATCTACTAAAAGTGTACAAAATATTTATTTTATTTTATTTATTTTTTGTTATTAGATACAATACGATAGGTAAAAATAAAAAGATTTGATTTAATTAGAGAATAGTAATTAAAAAGCTTTTATTTATCAATAATGGGTTTTATATATTAGTTATGTGCAGTATTACAGTAATTTATGTATTTGACATATAGTATGACATCATAGTGAGGTAACAAATTCCTAGCAAAGTTCATTTTCCATTGTGTCTATGATCTGAGAAGACGTATTTTTACTTAATGCTTTACTCTATATTATCATAAGGTGTTATTATTTATAGAAAAGGTTTATCTGAAAGTTAAAACTAATAAAATTCACTAGCCTATAGCTTAGTATCATATTAATTATAAGTACTTCATTCTATTTGCCAGTCAGGATGTTGAAATTTCTAAGAAAACTCAGATTCCATAAATTGTGTATATAAAGGTATAGACAATGAAAGAAACCTTGGAATGTTTTAGGGAATGTTTTAAAGCACAATATGATTAAAAAGTCATTGAAAAACTTGGGAGTATTCCAGTTTACTTGCCCCCGGATATTGC
>PXIH01S0003352.1:34446-44599 GCA_003024985.2 Euperipatoides rowelli | reverse complement strand
TGTGTGGTGAAAATGATACATTTTTACATGAAGATTGTTATGAATAATTAATTTAATATGTATTTTTAGTCATTTTTCAACTGCAATTAACTAGACTGATTTAGATAAGAATTTGTCTTATAAATGTTTTTTTTTTCTTTATTAAAATATACTTAAAATTAGTATATTGCTTTAATTAATTATCTTTAGGAAAATTTCATGAATGGAGGACAATGGGCTGGCTCACCCACCTATATTCTTTCTTATCTTTGAATAGATTAGTATAGAACTTTCAGCTGAATAATAGATTCGGTTTTTAATTTTTCATCTTTTTTTTTTTTTTGTACTGCTCTTTCGAAAGACAATTTTTAATTAGATAATAAATTTCATAAGTCAATTCAAACTGAGTGAACAAGATATCTATCATCAGATTGTCTTAAACCATGAGTCATATTAATTTAATTTAAGAGAATGACAAATTCTCGTTTTTCTATATAGCGCTTCAAGTTTGTTTTAACCCAAGTCGAATAAAAACATATTCAAATTTTAATAAATCTAATTTTCAGATGGTTTACCTTATGGTTTTTCAAACTAGAATTTTTTTGGAAATTTTTCTGTTAACTTTGTTTTTTCATAAAATAATAATTATCTTCCTTAACGCCGTATTAAGTGAAATAAAATATAAGCAAGAAAATTTATTCCTAATTAAAATAAAACCTTTTTTATATTTCTTATTTTTCAACCAAGCTTAAATGTTCAACATGTTTTCTTGTACAGGATTTTCTGAAGAATTTTTCTGTTATTTTCGCAGAATAGAATATCTTATTATTAATGAGTTATGATTAATAATTAAACTTTTATACAGTACTGTTTTATCCCCGTTTTCAATTCTGTGATGCGAGGGATTTACAGTTTCTTTTACAATTTTCGTTAATTAATTTCCTTTTAGTTATTTTTAATTATCTTTATTACTTCAACCTTTTAAAAGAGTATGAAAGTTCATTCCAAATTTAATCAAATCTTTATATTACTACGTGAAGGGAAAACTTTGGATCCCTTTTTAAGCATATTGGGTGCACAGAGGAGTGTGAGATTTGGCAGACTTAAAGTTTATATAGAGAGGGAGTGCAATAGATAAAATTTAAAACATTCATTGTTTAGCATTGTGGCGGCTTTTTACAAAAGAGTGGCAGCTTTTTACAAAGGAAATTTTCTTATTGGTCGAATTTCGAGGCTTTTTACAAAGGAAATTTTCTTATTGGTCGAATTTCGAGGCTTTTTACAAAGGAAATATTCTTATTGGTCGAATTTTGACCAACACTGGATTACTAGTATTACTAATTTAAAAAAATATATGTTTCAAATTTTTAACCATTCTAGTACAGATTTTCATATTATCCAAGTCTAATAAACTATGCTATGACATTAACTGTCAGCTAAATAGAAAAATATACAATATTATATATTCTTGTAAGAGATGCTGAGAATCACTTTAGATAGCATTATTTCAAAACTCAAACACAGTATTTTGTGCTGTTTATTATGATTATAATTATTTTTGAAGATATTAACTTTTTTTAATTTATATTTATGTTCTCTAGAGCAAGCTCTCTTGAATTATTGTTGTTATCATGTGAATCTCCTACTCTCTGGAATATTTCATATATTTCATATATAATTCCCTATATTAATTATTTATAAAAAGCTATAATGGTTTAAATTTTCACACATTAAAAATTCAAAATTTGGACAATAAGTCTGGCTTATTTCTTCTGTTCCTGGATCCCCAATGAGAAGATAACTGCCTGGAACAATAGAAAGTTTGGTTGCTGATGTTCAAATGTCTAGTTGTACCTCGTTTTCATTGTTGAAGTTTGTTTTAAAGTTTTTCCACCTACACTTTGAGCGTAACTTCAATTGTTACTTTTCGCAGAACTTTAAATTTCACCAAACTCTAATTTTTATTGGTCCACCCCTCATCTCTAAAATTCATTTGAACTTTCTGCATACTTTAATATTATTGAAAATGGATTATTGGATTGGCTGTATCAATCAATTCATCTTGTGATATCAGCCTATTAATAAACTTTAAAATTATGTAAAATAGCTCAAATCCATAAGTATAAACATTAAGTAAGAGACACTTCGTTCTTGAACTTATCCCTCGGTTGAGAAACATATTTTTTAATAGTATCTTTAATATTTTAGCTTGACAAACTTAAATTTTTTTTGATGACTTATGATCTTATGTAAAAAAAAAATTACCGAAGAAGAAATGTGAGTAATCTGCAAGCAGATAATCCATATTCTATTTCAACACCAAGTTGTATAAGAAAATGGAAAATGTCATCTTCAGGGCAATCCCATAGTCATTCTAGTAAAAAACAGCAGAAAGAAGAGCCATCTTTTAACCTCTACCCACACCCTTTACTAACCTTCTCCCACACCTTTTACTAACCTCTTACCACACCCTTTACTAACCTCTTCCCCACACCCTTTACTAACCTCTTCCCATACCCTTTACTAACCTCTTCCCATACCCTTTACTAACCTATTCCCACACCCTTTACTAACCTCTTCCCCACACCCTTTACTAACCTCTTCCCAAACCCTTTACTAACCTCTTCCCATACCCTTTACTAACCTATTCCCACACCCTTTACTAACCTTTTCTCAAATCCTTTACTAACCTTCTCCCACACCTTTTACTAACCTCTTACCACACCCTTTACTAAACTCTTCCCACACCCTTAACTAACCTCTTCCCATATCCTTTACTAACCTCTTCCCACAACCTTAACTAACCTCTTCCCACACACTTTACCAACCTATTCCAACACCCTTTACTAAACTCTTCCCACACCCTCAACTAACCTCTTCCCATACTCTTTACTAACCTGTCAGATTCAATAATTTTTTTATCCCATTCAAGAAAACCAGAAACTTAAATCTTCCGACTTCTATAACCAACCCTTTAACAACGAGTTAGATGGCGGCCTCCAAACATCACTCTCCGGTAATACCTCCTCTCCTCCTGCTAAAGATGGTCCTTCAGATGCTTTTACCCAGATGAAAATCTAATTGCACCAACAATGTACATTTTTTAAATATTTTTTTTAATTATTAAATTCAAAGAGCATTTTTCTAACAAATAAATAAATAAACAAGCCTCTGTCTAGCGTAATATTAATAATAAAAATAAATTATAATATAATTTATTTTTATTAATATGTTGGGTGTTGGAGGAAGATGGAGAGGATAAGTTGGACAGAGAAAATCAGTAATGAAAGGGTTCTTTGTCAGATAGAAGAAGAACGACAGTTGTTGAGGAGTATTAGAAAGAGAAGATTAGGATGGATTGGACACATTATGAGACATGGCGGAGTGGTGTTGGATGATCTTGAAAGGAAGATTCAGGGCAGAAGACCTAGAGGTAGACTGAGGATGACATTTGGTGATGTGCTTCTTAGAGAGACAGGTCTTGGGAGTTATGTAGAGGTGAAGCGTGTGGCACAGATGAGAATGGAATGGAGACGGCTCATTGGAGGGGCAAACCAGTCCTTGGACTGAATAACTCAAGAAGAAGAATACGCTAGGAGGGCTTGTTTATTTATTTATTTATTTGTTAGAAAAATGCAATTCAACCACTTAAGAAACATTTTTTTTTATTATGTAAAAGAAATATACATCATGTATGACGGTTAAAATAAACTAAACCAACCTGTAAACCTTTTTTTTTTTTTTGAACAATTGATTTATTATTATAAATACATCTTTAAGTTGTTTTTTAACAAACATTATATGATATGTCATGAATTTAAACTTAATCCACTGAGTGCTGAAGTCTAATTTATTTTCTTTACGAAACAATATTTATTTTTATTTTTATATAAACACCTTTATAAACATTGGAACTACACCTAACAATAATTATTGTTTCAGAATTTTGGCTCTACTATTCCCTTTCCATTTAGTCACACGTGTACATTAGGCTGAAATAGGTTTCCACTCTTAGGGCCTGGATATAGAGTTCTACTTAAATTGAACTCGGTCTTCTACAAGTGCTCATCGTATTTATTTTAGTAATAATTTTTTTAATTATTTTATTTATATTCATACTTTTATCTGCATTCCAGATGTAACTTGGTAAGTTATTTAGTGTTAGATACATTTTTTATACTTCAGTTAAGCTGTTAGCTTATTCCAAATTGGTACAGAGCTGTTGTGTATAAGAACGGGTTCCATAGTAGCACTTTGTGTTAACAAAGTTAGCTACAACTCTTGTGTGTCTTTCAAACAGCATATTTGGAAAACTTGGAAAGATTAGGGATTTATTTCCTTATTAATTTACATTTATATAATAGAGTAATGAGATTGTAATTTACGCAGTTGAGTTGCATCACAGTTGAGTAGTCCTCCTCCCAAAAGACTGATTTTTTTTAATGCTAAAAAAATATATTCAATGTAGAATTTTTCGGAAATGTCATCTGGGGGTTTGGGGGCCGCTAATGTATTTTGATGATTCTAAAAGCCTTACAAGAGCTCTACTAATCTTAAAAATAAGAAAATAGTATAAATATAATATTATAAATAACATTTAAGTTTCATGAGTATTGACAGTGATTCAATAATTACAAGATACAAATGCCAATTAATTAAATTTAGCTATGTGTTTTTATTAAAATAAAAGCTAATGCTTTTCTGCTCTAAACTCTTAACCTGTTTTTTCAAAACAACTTTTTTTTCACTTTCTTTTAGTAGGCCTATTACAAGTAGAAATTTCATCAGAGATATTTTGCAACTTCAAATTTGGTATTTTTTCATTATGTCCTTCGTATATCTTTGTATTTGTAGCTTCACGTATTTCAAGAACAGAATTTTTTGCTTGTGTGCTAATCTAGTTTTTTTTTGCACTTGAGTGTATCACTTCTATTGCATTTCTCTTAGTGTGCTTTTTTGAAAGCGATACATTTATTTGCGATTTATTTTTCAAAGTATTTTTTTCGGTTTGTCCATTTTTATATTCCCTGTAAGCATTCATTAAATTTTTGCATTTCTGTGAATTCACAGAGTCATGCAAAATGTTTGAGAGATGAAAATATTCGATATCTTATCTATAATACATCCCATTGTACTAAAACTACTTTCCACTTGTGGTCCATGAAAACAACTGAGTAAAGCTTTCATCATTTTTGACAGAAACGGATATTTACTTAATTGAGCAGATACCCACCAAATATTGTTTCGAATGGATTTTCCATTGATGTCAAAGAGTGCTCAAAGGTAGTTCAGGATCAACTTGATAGTGATGAATTTTCAAGTTTCCTTTACAGTTAAAACATTTTAAACCAATTCTGGAGCTTCTTTAGTCTCTTTAATGTTAGGCTTGACCTTAGCAGATTGGGTCAATTGCCGAAACACATATTAGCAGTTCATTGTTTAGACAAAGTTTTCTTTTTTCTAAATATTTTCCACATGCAATGTAGGCAATTTGTGCAGTATCTAAAAATTTGTAATAAACTCCATATTTTCTAGCTACATTGGCATGGAACAGCAATGAATATTACATCTTTCTTCTAAAATATTGCAAGTACCTTCAATATTCATAAAAAGTTGTACTTGTTCATGTATTTTGTGAATCATTGGCTCTTTAGATTCAAATAAACCAAACATATTTTTTTAATATAGGTAAAATAGCAATGTAAAAATTCATTATCAACAAAAAATTTCTTTTAAAAAAACAAATTGTGCACAATCCTGTCCCTTCCTCTTCTTTCCGTCATCAGTCATTTTTTTTTTCATTCGCATGGTTTGCATTTCAATAATTTTATGTTTTGCAATGTTGCACACCGAACATTGGCAATAGATTGAAAAAAGCAATCACTGATACAATATATACTTTTTTTTTAAGGAATGAGTAATAAAAAACTGTGAAGCAACCAAAAGACACAAGTTGTTGGAAGTTACAGCTAAGAAAGAGTCACCGATGGGAAATAAATCTCTGAAGGATAGTAAATTTTACTCCGAATGTACAAATTTTTGCTAAAATTTCTCTCATGTCCATGAACCATTTAAAATCTGTAAACAAATCTATTGCTAATCCTTCCACCCAAAAATTAAATGGTTAACCAGGGTTCTTCAACCTGGTCCAGAACGCCCATTGTGGGTGTTTTACAGTTTTAGGTAGGCGGTAATGAATTTACTAACTCCTCCCCCCCCCCAAAAAAAAAGCTCATCAATTCTGACAATAAGTCAACAAAACGTTCAGTCAACAAAAAAAAATGTTATCAACTCTGGCAAGAAGTCAATAAAACAGTAAAAAAAGAAAAAACTCATCAAATCCGACATGAAGTCAAGGTGGGTGGTGGCATATTGAAATCAGTTCAAAATATGTAAAAGTGTGTGGTAAACAAAAAAGGTTGAAGAACCCTAGTTTACACAATTCTTTAATGCATTGTGGATGTGGTGGCATGAGTCACCATCAATATTTAACACATTTAAATAATGGGACCATTTACACAAATATCGGCTCATATTGTTTACTCAATAGCCATTAGGAGTAACTTTTTAGTGACTATTTCATTCACCACAGCACTCACAGCATCTTAACTTCAGACAACATACAAACATTCAAAACATCTAATTCAGCAATGTTAATGAAAAAAGTGTATAGGTATTTTATTCCCAGTTTTTGAAAAAAGCTGCAAATAAATCAATATATTAATAAGGGTACAGAATGTTAATTTAATATGAGCCCATTCAAACAAAGATTATAATATAAAATGGAAAGTGCATTTAAAATCTGTCACTTCAAGTCTTTTTTATTTTTTAAAATAAAATAGAACACTTTATAAATTAAATGTCCCGATTTTCGAAATGTTCATCATTACAGGTGTGTTCGTTTATATACTGTATATATAATTTTAAGTGATGATTTGCTTATATCAAAACCCTGTTACTTGCTATCATCTTTTCTAGGTGTGGAAGATTGGTGACGTTTTGATAATTTATATTTTCAAAATGTCGCTAAGTATTGTTCCTTTTTATGACCCACATAATCAGTTTTTTAGTTTGAATGAGTTTTAGTATTAAAAAAAATTTTTTTTTTTACTTTTCATGTTTTTTATTGTTTTAAATATTTTTTTAGGTTATGACACACACACACACAGACACACAAACGCACATATATATACACACACACATAAAACCAGTCTCTCTTACATATTTTTTATTACATTATTTAGTTGGAATCACGAAATTCAAACAAACTATTAAAAAAACAACATTTAGAATTAGAATAGATTCTCTAGAATCTACAGAAAAATATTAGAAGACAAAGCTCAATGAAAGGAAAAAATGAATGTAAAAACAAGCTATATTAATGACTTTAGACGTGTAAACAAAAATTAATTAAAAGAAATGTAAAATCAATAATCATAGAAATTATTAGTAAATGAAAAGAGAAAATCAACATTTCTTTTTGGTCCAAATAGTTTTTTTTACTTAATATTAATAATTAATTCCTCCATAAAATACTAAAAAAAAAGTTCTATTTACAATCATAAATATTTTATGAGAATACAAAAAAAAAAAAAAAAATAAACGAAATGATGATTGTTCTTATAAGAAAAAGTTGATAGTCTTAGTAAGAAGAATTATGCCGATGTTATTGAAAATATAAAAATTCCAGCGTTTTAATTTTTATTCTCATCATTATTATTTTTATTATTATTATTGTTATCATCATCAGCATTTTATTACAACTAATAATTTTATTTCCCAAGCAGTATCTTTGTGCATTTTCTCACTATACAGTCATTGTAATTTAATTCATACACATTTGCTGATAATGATATATTTAACTTTTATAAACAAAGTACATTCTACCAGCTCTTCATATTTGAAATACATTTGCCGAAAAACTGAAATTACAAGATGTTTGAAGCATTTTATCAAATTGGATTCCAGACTATGGGTTTGTACACAAGACTATAGTCGCAATATTAAAAGGGGACATACTAGTACAGCTGTTAAACCAGAACAATTGTGCACTTTATGATAAAAGTATGAAATTTCTACCATAGGTAGTATGAACCATTATTTAAAATTTGATGTGGAGGGAAGTCAGATTCCAGACGTTTTGGGTCTTGGGGACCCCCTAATTAGCATATTAACTTATTTTGACATCATTTCTGAATTTGCCGAAGGGAAACTTCAGAAATCATCGTATCCTAGTACCCAGAATGCTTTTGGATGATTTCTAATACAATTTGGATAATTTTGAAAAATTCAAGATGGCGCCCAAAATGGTGGCCATTTTTTTTTTTTTAATTTTTCGATGGGGATGTGTTCAAAAATAAATTCTGGGTAGTATGTGAAGTCATAGACCTTAACAGAATGATGCACCATCAAATTAGAGCATTTTTTTGACCAAATATTGTCTAATTTTTGTCAAAGTGGCCATTCAACAACGACCTCGAGCTAACCATAGAGGTCAAATAAAATTTCCCACCACATCTAAATATAAACATTATGTTATATACTAGCTATGGTAAACATTTCACACACTTTGTCAAAAAATGCACAATTCTGCAAAAATACTCGGGCAGCTGCACTATACCCATAATTTTGATAATTTTTTATTTAAGACAATCAAGAATTTGATAGTTGCAACAAATTTCAGATATATTCAATGAAAGGCTCATTTTTACAAGCTGAAAAAAAATCAATATTGAAATCTTGTTTTGTGTTCTGATAGTGTCTGAGTCCATATCTAATTAATAACAGTTTAAAAAGCCAGTGAGAATGCTGAACGGTAAATAAACATCAATTTTGGGCAATTTATATTTGTTTAAAATGTAATTTTACTAATAAGATTTTTTTCCTCTTTTATAAAAATATGCGCATTTATAAAGTGGGCAAATAAGACAATATAAGCTAATAATCGTATCCACTGACTAACCAGTTGAATTGTAATTAATTGCATAATTAATAAATATATAGCATATAAATGACATGTTTTTAATAATGAATGTTTTTATTTATGTTTTTTTTTTTAATCTATAAAGTAAGATACATTTTTTTTAAATACCGGTATTTATAAATGGGTATACTCTATTTTTGGCGTATACGCTTAGCGTTATAGCTTCAGGAAATAAATATACTGCATTTCTTATAATAAAGAAGTGGGTACCGCAGTATACCCCTGACTACAGCCCTGTTAGTACAATAAAAAGATAAGTGTAACTATATTTTGTGTTTCGAAATTATTGTATGCAGAACTACTTCTGTTAAACATTTTGAAACAAACCATAAAGCTATTGCTGATAAAAGTAATGAAGATTGAAGAGAAATACAGTAATTTCTCAGCACTTAAAACATAATGAGAACCAATCAAATTTTTTATTAAGATTTATGAAAACTGCCAATAATGTGACAGAAGTTAGTTTCAAAATATCTCAATTAATAAACATTCAAAAGCATTTTACTATGGCGAGTTTATAAAAATAAGTTAAAAGCAACGCCAATTTTATTCCAAGTTTTCAACAGTAAGGCTGGCGACACACAAAGTACGTCACATTGTAGCATTTTGCTGTAAAAAAGACACCAATATAGTTTGATGTCACACATGATGAGCATTGCAGCGCGAAGAATTACAAGATGATTTTACATGGCTAAATTGACACCCTTTTTCAGATTCAATTTCATCCACAATTCCAGTATTTTAACTAAAATACAAATCATTATTAATAAATATTAATAAAATATTTATTTAATTTTTCTGATTATCAATATTTATTATTATTAATAAAATCATGAATATTACTGATTATATTATTATTAATAATAAAATTTTTAATTAGCCTAACAGAATATATACAACTCTTTTTTTGTTTTGCTTATTCGTATTTGAAAAAAAAATGACAAGAATCCAACATATTATGATAAATCTGTTTTAGAGCTTTCCATCTTTATATTTCCATTTTTTATTTCAATTTAACCCTTTCCACTCCAAGGACGGTATTATACTGACATTTTTACTTTATAATTCTCAATTCAACAATCATTGTTAGCCTTATAAATGCTTTAAATTAATAACATTTATGTTCAAAGGGACTAAAATATATTTGTTTTTAATCTTTCCAAATGATTTAAAAAAAAAAAAAAAAATTAA
>PXIH01S0003352.1:4267-16849 GCA_003024985.2 Euperipatoides rowelli | reverse complement strand
TATTAGCTTAAAGTACCCGGCATAGCCCAAGCTTATTAGAACATCCCAAATTAAAAAATTCCTGTGCTAACCCCAAATTATAAAAAGACTGTTTTTGCATATGCAACAGTGGTGTGTTAAAGTTTAATGATTACCTATTTTTCCATTGGGTCTTATAGAGTAACTCTGCCAAATTTTGGCCAGATCAGTCCAAGGGTTTAGGAGTGTATAGAAAGAAAGAAAAAATCATTTGTTAACCACAACTTCTAAGAAAAACTGTCAGTGCATGTTAAGAAGTGGTGTCCAAGTTTAATGATATTAGGCTGGGTCCTAGATACTAACAATGCAAAATTTGGTCCACATTGGTGCAAGGGTTAAAGAGTGTATTGACGACATACAGACATTTAATTATATATATAATGTATATAGATATACTGTATACATTTATACTGGAAATACAGCATAATATTAGTAAAAATTTTCTAAAGTGACAAACAGTATAATATATCCACCCCCAACTACTTCAAAAAATTTTATATAAAAAAAAGTTTCCTGAAATTTTTATTTTCAATTTTATTAAAATATATGTATTTAACTTTAAAATAAAGCAAAAACCATTAAAACCAGATAATATTTGCTATTTATTTTAATTTTTTTTTAAAAAAATAAAGTGGTAACCTACACTACAGATCTCAAAGGAAATCTTATTTGTTAACCTCCAAGGTCCCCTTGCATTAGTTGAACAATCCAGGAGAAATGACATGATAAAATGTGAATGTCAAAGAATTCTGTGAGCAACAGTATGAAATAGATCCAGGTATCCAATTTGAATGTTAGTATTAAGGATTACACTAAAACAAACTCTGACAACACCCTGATGATGTTAAGACACCCAGATTATATGAAAAAAAAAATTGCGACCAAAAAAAAAGAGTATTCTTTTTTTATTCTTAAATCGCACAATATAGCTACACATTTGATTTCATGGTAACTCTATATCCCAAAAATAATAATTTCCAATGCTTTGTATTGTAGGTTCGTTTACTTTATTTTTTAAAAATATATTAAAACTTTGATTGTAGAAAATATTATAATATGTATGCTTTGTGAAGTGACATCCTTATGACTGAAGAGCGACACACCAGTGTGTCATGACACCCATTTTAGAAAACACTGGTCTAAACCATGGAGAAAATATTATAAGATGTATGCTTTGGGAAGTGACACCNTACAGTATATATATATAACTAATTAATTATCAGTTATCGGAAAATCTAGATTTCAAAATAAAAATTTAAACACTCTTAAAACCTCAATCTAAAATTAATCTAACACTAGCCTAGGTTGACACGCTACTAAACTTAATGTACTGGTAACCTTAAACCNAGATCTTGTGTGTGTCTCCTGTTTAAAAGTATGGAGCAATCAATTAAAATTATTATTGATTGCTTTGAAAATTTAGCTAATTCTTTGCCTGCACTTAATTTTGATAATATCCCATGCTATCTGCCAGGTCTTCCCATTACTCTAGTTGAGGTTCCCTGGGTACTGTCTGAATTAAATAAACTTCCAAATAAAAACAATAAATCTCCTGACTTTATTCCCCATTTTATTTTAAAATCTTTTTCATATGAACTGTGTACCCCTATTACTAGGATTATAAATCTATCTCTTGAACTGGGTGTGTGTCCTGACTGCAAAAATGAAATAATAGTTCCTGTTCCTAAAGTCAAAATTATTCAAGGTCCTGAAGAAATTAGACCATTTCTTTGGTTGTTGTGATGTTATTAAATATAGTTGTACCAACGGCATCCCTCAAGGCTCTGTCCTGAGTGGTTTGATTTATGCCATCGCCACAAACCATATCACCGTTGGAGTTAGGCATCATTTCAAATTTGTGGATGATTTGACTCGTCTGTTCTGGGGTTGATTCTGAATTTACCAGTGTTGTCCAAAGTAACCTTGATTTGATAGTAAATGACTCCAAGAAGTTCAGCATGTCTTTATATACTAAAATATCTTGCATCTTACTGCATGATTTCTCAATCTAAATCAGCTCTTAATGTCTTTGTGGATGGTTTGCCGCTAAAAGTTGTAAATAGCTGTAGTATTCTGGGCTTGACCATTCAATGGGATTTCTAGTGGGATGTGCACATAGATTATATTTTGAGTGGTGCTAATAAAAAGTTATTTGTTTATACAAGCTTAGAAAACTTACCAAGGACTTTTTTATTCTCATATTTAGATTTAGATGTTGAACTTGAAAGCTTTATTGCTAAGCTTGGATCACTCAATCTAGGTTAACTCATTGTTATGTGTAAATTCCTAATCAGCTGTCAAAAAAAAAAATTACCTTCACTTCAAATTTAATTCTGTCTTTTCACTAGTGTTACTTTTTAAAAAATGTCAATAATTATCAATCATGGCTTAACTTTTTTTCTTTGCCATTGTGATTCAAATATACTTGACTCACTGTTAGACAGAAATGTAAAGGTTAAGAACTTCTCACTCTTTTTAAACTAATTTAAAAATTTAAAAAAATGAAACTAATAAACCGTTTGTTGAAAAACAAAATAAAATATAAAGTTATAGAATTTAATATGTGTTTTGGGCAATTAGACCAAACCATACATCAGAGTATTGCTTACGTTGAAATATTGATTTAGTTTTTTTTTTATCTTTTTAAATATTGGGGGACGTTTTTAATGTTTCATCTTAAAACTTTGCTTCATCTCTTATGTGAGTGACAGTTGATTAGGCCTAGTTAATTTGATCTTAGTTATCGTATCGGTTAACTGATTTATGATTGCCTTAACAGAAATGATTTAGGATATCGCAATTCATTCGGTAGAACTAATGCAATTTCTTGAAACTTGAAGAATAATTTTTTAAATGAAAAAGACCTTATTATAATGAAAATATAGTCTGTTTCTGCCCAATTCTAACCCCCTCTTAAATTGAAAAGTCTATAGTATGACTAGTTTCACTGCTTATCTATGAATTTAGAAATTATAAAAAAAAAAAAAATTCACAAAAATAATAAGGCAAAAGAAAATTAAAATTAAAATATGGATTTTAACTGGCTTCATTGCCTTAAACACTTATTTTGGAAATTAACAATGGATAAAAACAGTTAAATAGAATCAATATATTTTCACGAATTTCTGTAATTTATTATTCAAACGGTCACAATTTTCTCTTCTAGACATCTTTAAAACAAATAAGCCCAGCTTTCTATATTGATATAAAATTTAGATACCTAACTGAACGTGGACCTCATCCTGAGAGAACACACTCGATGAACTCAAAATATGGATGTCTTTAAAATTGATTTTTGACATATTTTAAAATAACTTTTAGCTTATTATATCTGTTATGAGTATACGAATATAGAATAATTTCCAGCTGTGAAATTTTAAACAGTGGATTAATAAAATGAATATATATTATATAATATGGTTTTGTTTATAACTAATAACCATGGCCTAAGTGTTGTCAAGCACTAGTCTTTTATCTCAGTGAAAAAACAATTTAGCAGTAACATTAAATTAACAATATTTTTTGTAATTATGTTTTTATTTTTTATTGTTTGTTTCTTAGGTGAAGCTGGCCATGATGTTAGACCTACCATTCAGCCTACTGCACGAGATTTTTCTCAACGTGTTGACCAGGTGTCTTTAAATTTAGAAGATATAAATCATCGTTTAAATATGCTTAATTATTTATATGATAATAGGCATAGGGTATGATTATAATGGATTTGTATCTATAGTGTTATTCATTCTGTGAATTAAATTTGTGGGATTTTATATTCACTTATAATTTTCTAATATACAGTAGATTTCATTTTATAAATACTGTCAGACAAAAAATTAGTCTCATAAGTTATGTGATTACTATAAATGAGAAATGATACATTTTTAATTTCTTACTATTTTATTTTTTGGAATAAAAACATAATTGAAAATATTTTTATCATTGAAGAAATGTAAGCTAGTCTTACTCTGCCTTACTCTTCCCTTCCCCCCCCCCCCTCCATTTTCTATCAAGGGGTAATTCTGAAGTTTTAACTTCTAAAATCATATTAAATTTACAGTAATTTTGTTGTAAAAAAAAAAAAAAGGTAAACGGTTAGGGCTGGTAGTGATAATTGCAGAACATTGAATAGTGGTTATATAGCACTGTTCTTAAATGCTCTATTCACTTCTGCTTATCACGGGAAGAACCAATGTTGTATAAGTTCGTAAAAAAGGAAAAACAAATACAGTTGCAGTTACTTTAGATTACAAAAATAGCCTTAAAGGTTTGAAATAACTGTTTTAGAATTTTTTGTTTTTGATTTTTAAAATCTGCATTAAAATTTTCTATAAAAGTCTTAAAAGTGTAATTATTAGAAATACAGTATATAAATGTATAATAAAATATTATGTAACATACAACAGATATGACATTACATGAATGGGAAAGGGATCATATTTACTGTAGGCCCAGTAGCGGCAGGAGAAATTAGCATTAACGAATAAAACAAAATCTGTAATATAATGACCAAAATACGAAAAAATCAATAATTGAACTCTATCCCATTAAAATTTAGACAATTCAAATCACGAAACACAAAACAAATTTATATACATACTGTAAAACAATTTTTTAATTATAATGGTAAATAAAAACATTTTTCAATTTTTAGATAAAATAACACCATTTCTTTCATTTTCTTTTATTTCTTATTTAATGATTTTTTTCCTTTAGTTATTTTCATCAATTACAAAGTTTATTAATTAAATAAAAAAATATTAAACATTTTAGAGGAACAATTAAATTACTTTTTTAATTACGGTACAATTTTTTTAACCAATTTATTGTAGGTTTTTAAATTTTGCTTTAAAAGAAAATTTCTAAAAAGTTTATTTTTCAAGCTATATTTCTACAGAGATCCTTTATCTTTTAAATATTTTAATTTATAAACAATTTTAAAAATTATTTTTCTTTCTGGAAATGAGTGCATTAAATAAAATAAAATTTTGTAGGGTACCTGCTTTTTAAAACAGATTCTGTTTTAAAAAGGGAATATTTACCACAATATAGGAAGGTGATCTCAAAGAAAATATGTAGGTATTATTGCAGATGAGATGATTGACTGTAAATGCAAAGCATTTTTTCTCTTATTATTATTTAAAGATAACTGGTTACCTTGCCTGTGTCCTTAGATTTTCTGAAATGACTTTATAAGCCATTCTGGGTCTTAAATGAAAAATTGTTTTTACATTTCAGGTGTTTTTATTGAAGACTATTTGATAAATGTAACCTAACTTGTACTCCCTTGAGGAAACAAATAATATTGTAAAGTAAAAATGTCTTTCTTGAACTGTAATAAACCAANAAGATTCAAATGTTATTTACATTTTTATTATTTACACAAATTAAAATTTTGGAAAATTCAAGCTATCAAATGGCACAATTTGATGTCAGATTTAGCATATGACAAAATAAGGTTTCATGTAGCCAGTGTCAATGATGAACACGTTTTCTCGATGTAAATTTTAAATAATCATCAGCAAATCCGATTGGAAAAAAGCATTCATACTTGCTGTTTGTTTAGTAAAAATAAATAATGATATTTTATTTTACACAACTTGAACAAAAATAAGTATTCCAAATCAGAATATTTAACGTTAAATGATTTGTTAATGTATTCACCGAAAAACACCAAAATCTTAAATTTTAAAAACGAATTTCTAAAAATAATAACGCTAATTTTGCATGCCCCTATTGATAACTTACAACAAGTAATAATAAGGTTGTTTTTCTGAATTTTTAAGGGATTTTAGAGCTGTACAATTCACACACACAAAAATTTTTATTAAAAATAATAAAAGTTTTGATGTGTATGAAGTAAAGCTTATACAGCTTTAAAATCCCTTAAAGATTTAAGAAAAAAATTAAAAAAAACAAATTTCATGGTATATCTCAAGTAAAGCACAAAGATATACTCATTATAGAATTATTCTTCTATGAGTTTTCTCACTTCCCAATTCAGAAATCATCATATATTTATTATGGAAGTGCAATACAGGCGTATTTGAGTGATAAAGTTAATATGTGGTTTGTTAAATTATTTCTTTCAATGTTGGATTCTTGTTTTTGCATCTACGTTGAACCTAATATCAATTTTCATGACTCCAAAGCAGCAGATTACATTTTTAAATGTCATGTTCTGTAATTTCACCAGTAGGCTATGTAGTAAAGTTTGACAACATAGTGTTTTTTAACAGGTAGGTACCAGGATGATTTTATTTTTCATGGTACTGTATGCTCTATAATAAAAATTAGTGTGTCATGACACCCATTTTAGAAAACACTGGTCTAAACCATGGAGAAAATATATGTATGCTTTGGGAAGTGACTCCCTTACGACTGAAAAAAAAAACTGAAAAGCTATTCCCTGATCCTGTGATCACTCCATGTAATAGCTAGTTTACAGNAGATCCATCATTTACTTACATGAATGTCTAGATGCAAAACATAACTTTTTTTTTATTGAACACATTGCTAGAATATCAAAATGAAGTTATATGTTCATCACTTGTATCATGAGAAAATTCTAGCACATCTCAAGATTCAAATGTTGTTTACATTTCTATTATTTACACAAATTAAAATTTTGGAAAATTCAAGCTATCAAATTGCACAATTTGATGTCAGATTTAGCATATGACAAAATAAGGTTTCATGTAGCCAGTGTCAATGCTGAACACGCTTTCTCAATGTAAANTTTAAATAATCATCAGCAAATCCGATTGGAAAAAAGCATTCATACTTGNTGTTTGTTTAGTATAAATAAATAATGATATTTTATTTTACACAACTTGAACAAAAATAAGTATTCTAAATCAGAATATTTAACGTTAAATGATTTGTTAATGTATTCACCGAAAACCGAAATCTTAGATCTTAAAAACCAATTTCTAAAAATAATAACGCACCCTCTAGCAGACATTGTTAAAAAAAAACTGAAATAGTATTTTTTTTATTTATTTTCAGGACTTGAAAAAAAATTATATCCAACCATGTTTTTTTTTTTTAATTTTTTCTAAATTTTGGCTATAATAATAGTCTAATTTAAAAAAAAAATTCTTAAATTTTCCCTTAAGATAGAATATTTTGATTTTTAAAACCTGCATTAAAATTATTTATTAGAGTTTAATTGTTAGAAATAAATACATAATAAATATTATATAACATACAACAGATAAGATTTCATTATGCGAATGGTAATTGAGTTTTTGAACTCATATTTACTGTCTGTCCAAATAAGACATTATGTTAAATATTTGAAAATCTAGAACAGACAAAAAAAAATGAAGTAGTAGTTGTTGTTTTTTATTTCTTATCAGGAATTTAATATTGCAAAGAGAAATTATATACAACTAACTTTTTTTTTTATTAATTTTTTTTCTAATTGTCGGCTATAAAAAATGCCAGATTATCTTTCATTTTTCCTTGCTGTGTATCTTTGGTTTAAAATAGAATTTTTTTGTTTTTAAATTTTTAAAATCTGCAATAAATTTTGATTTTAAAAAATGTAAATTTACAGTTTTATAATATTTTTATTAGGCTACCTGAAAGTAAAAATTTCAGAAGCATGAAAATATCACTGTGAAGAAAATTTAAACTATCAATAAATATGCATTTTATTTCCTATTTTATGTCCTCAAATAATAAACAAATGCTTAAAACTGTTACCCAATTCATATTTACTGTACATTTAAAACTTGTAACACAAATGACTGATTCGAGTCATCAGCATATTGTGACAGTTCATGCTGATTCGGATCAGAGTTATCCACAGTAAATGTGTTAACTCTTCTAAGACCACACATCAGATATTAGTGAGCCTGTTTAACAATTTAAAAAAAAATTAATACTGAAAATATTCATTAAAAAAGTATTGCTTTAATTTTAAATTATTTATAGCCAAAATAATCATCTAACATTTTTACAACTAATTTTTTTTTCTGATTAAAAAAAAAAAAAATAGTACTCCCAATTTTTTGGCAGTTTTTCTCCTCCTGTCTTATCTATTTAAGATATAATTTTTGTTTTTCTTTTCTATTTAGATTTCTCATTAAATTTCCATTTTAAAAATAGACAACCTTCTATATGATTTAAAATCATTATTAGGCCAATAAGTGTGTTTTTCATGAATTGCTAGTCATTTCTTGAAATAACTTTTGTAGGGATGGGTTAAAGACTGCTTAAAAATAATTTGTTTAGGTGAAATATCTAAAAGTAATAACTTCATTTATTGTCTTTCACTTGTTTAGGCTGAGTCAATGTCTCGGTCAGTTGATGAACAGACTCTTGAAGAAAGTGAAGGAGCTATTGGTTTTTTATCACAGCGGCATGATTTAAGGAATAAGTTAAGAGATATGCAAGATAAAAAACAACATATGGATGAGATATTATATGAATTAAAGACTTTAAGAGCTCAAAGAGTTCAGCAAATGAACAATGGTGAGGTTAAATTATATTGGAGATATTTAATTAGAAGCTTTATTAAGTTAAATTGTTTTTTGTTTTTTTTATAATGAAAATATTTACAGAAATTGAGACAGGAAGTACACTGTCCTCTCAAATTGTGACCAATTTAATTCAAACTAATCCAACTTTGCAAGAAGCTCAAGAATTGTTGCAGACTCTTGATACAAGAGAGAAATTTAGGTATTTTATTTCTTTAATATTTTGCATTAGTTATATTAAAATAATATTTGCAGCATGAAATTAACACTATTTTCTTGCACAAATATTTTAAAAATTTCGAAGTAAAATTAGAGTGTTTAGATGGATGATCTCCAAGCAGGTTTTAACTTTTAAATCAGATAATAATGTAAAAGCAGAAATGGGCTTCTAAGCAATCACTAGCACAAACAATCTATATTCCTGCATCCTTTTCTTTTAAATAGCACCTGAAATTGTGTAAGCACATGGTATTTCAGTTGATTTGTTATCTGAAAACATTTGCACAAGCCATTGTCCACAGAATTCATCAGTCTTACTTTTGACATGGCATTTACACCATTGACTCAAACTGTTAATTCTTCCTTACATTACTCAAATCATCAAACATTGACTAATCTTTATCATTGTCACTCCAACATGAAACGATTGATAATGTACCGTTAAATATGAAAGTTATTTCCATAGATGCATCCCAAAATCAATATGTCTATGAACTTCATTTTTATCAAATGAAAATTTCACATAACTTTTTCAATTGGAATACATTAAGCAATAGAATCATATTTTTAGAGCATCATATAATGAAATAGGTAAAACCTGCAAATTTAACTTATTATTGCATGGGAAAAATTAACTTCATTATTAATAAGACAATCCATGTATGTATTTTCATTGGAATTTTAATGGGATTGCTGTATGTAGAAAAGTTTTAATAAATAACGAAAAGAAAAATTACAAACAAACTAGATTTATATTTTTTAAGAAAATTTACAATTTAATAACACAAGTGCTACTTTGGTTGCTCCTAGTATTGATAATGTATATAAAATGCAGAAATGTACTAAGGTATTTAAAATTGATATTTTAAGTTTTTATAATTGAAAAATTATAAAAATAATTATAATCATGTACATGTAGTTCATTAAAATCTTTTTTTTATTAACTCAATTTTTTTTTAATATTTCTGCATTTTGATTAACTGAATATAATAAATATCCATGCTATTTTTGATTATTAGTTAATTTAAGCTGGTTATTTAAAGTTGCATTGGATTTATTTCCTAGTACTCAATTACAAAATAAATGCCTATGATAGCAGGCAAGTCAGATGATTATACAGTATATAGAATTATAAACTGCTAGAAATTATTTTCATGAAACATACTGTATAAATATAAATGCTGCAGAAGTTAACAAGTTTAAATACATTTGATCGAATAAATTTGTTCTTTTTTGCAGCATTTATATTTCTGTTTTGTAAGCAATAATAGCAGCCTGTAATCCAATTTAAATTTAGTGATAAGCCTTAACCTGATACATCTTGGTTAGGCCTATTTATTTGAAAATTTAAATTCTTTTTACAAAAACAGTACATTATTAAGTAACGGTATATTTATTAAAAAAAACATTAAATACTATAAATTCACATTCATATAATGTGTACATTTAAATAAAATATACTGTATCTGCTGATTTTAGCCTAATTAAGTATATACAATAAAGCAGCTTACATTTTTATATGTATTGTATGTTGTGAATTTGATGTATCCGATCAAATGGCGAATATGGTAGATTTCATTTACTATGAAGAGTCATGATTATGAACATTAAAAATTGACATTCCAGATGATTTTTTTTTTTTAAAAAAAAAATCAGCTTTTACAAATTTTTTCCGCTTATTTTTAAACCTAACTCTTCGGAAAGGAGTTTATCTGAAAATGAAAACATTGAATTTAGTTTTTTAAGGCTATTTAGATTTTGATTAAATCAAAGTTCTGGTAACCTAGTGATTTTTTTAAATAACAAAAAAAAAAAAAAAAATTGGAAGTTATGCTTATTTTTGATTCATTATATGGACATTAATTGGTAACTGCATAAATATTTGCAAAACATCGATGAAAGTAATGTACATTTGTATAGTATATTGAATGTATTTTATGTATGAAAGTTGTGTATTTTGTTAATGAGAGCAAGCTTATTTAATAAATATTTACAGTATACTGTTTATGACAATTGGTCATGCTTTGTTTTTACTTCTTACCTATTGATTTATAGTGTAATATATGGAATTATAGCAGTTATTTAAAGTAATTCAACATCCAATGCTTTCAATGATTTACTTGCATTTCTTAAATGTAAATCTCTACAGTAAAGCTTGATTTAAATTCTAGAACTAATTTTTTTTTTACCTATAATAATTTTATATTTTAAAATTGTCTTTATTTTATATCAATTTAAAATGATCATTTATTTTATTGCACAACTGGCCCAAACTTATGTTTTGATGATGTGAATTCTCTGCTTCTTATAGGACAAATACTACAAAACAGATTTCCTATTCTTTAATTACATTTTTTGTTGTTTAAATTCATCTAGTTAGGTTCATTTTATATTTTACAGGTTGTAAGCAGAAAGCTGTAGTGATTTGTTAAATGTTTTACGATTCATTGTGTATAAACTAAACAACTACTATATTATATTTTAATATTTTACTATATGACTTGTGCTCATTTTAGTTCATAAACTTAGATTGATGGTTTTTTTTAATAATTTGCTTCAACAAATGAAGCAGTCATATTCCATGAAATCAGTAAGAAATTTTCATAAAATATTTTACCACCTTTNTTTAGATTTAGAAAATTATATCTTAAGAATTTTTTAAGTTTCTATCCATCATACCTCATTTAAAATATTTGATTAATTAAATTTTTAATGGTAAAAATTGTTAGATAGAATGGCCAACTTTTATAGTGAATAATAGAACAAGCAATTGTTTATGAATTTCTTGGAATTTTTTTTCATTTATCAAGTGTTATTAATTTTAGAGAGCATGAGCTGATAAATGAAAATAGTGAAATGGAGGAGGAATCTTCTTTACCAGCCCTTAGTGATTACGAAGATCCTCAACTGATGAGAAATCTCAGGTAAATAAACGTTTGTCCTTTTTTTTTTTTTTTTAATGTACTGATTTATTTATGCTGTATGTATTTATCATTGTTTCATTTATATTAGACAAATTCAAGAAAAGCAAGGCAAAAAACAGAAGGTAGATAGCAAAAAAAAAGATAATCGCACAAAGCAAAAACCTGAGAACAGTAACAGAGAAGGTTCTTCTGGTTTAACCCCTGTTCAACAGTGGGATATTTCTCAAAACCATTCCTCAGAAAATCAGACAACCCACAGGTAATAATTCAATTTTATCTGCGCAATGCAACTTTAAAATCAGAACAAAACTATGTCTAGGACATTTTTTTTTTTTAACTAGTAACATTCACAGATGGATTTTATATTTCAGATTATTTTCTATACACTGTATGAACTAAGGGCTAAGGAAAAAAAAAATGTCATATTCAGCAATTGTATTTCAATGAGGTTATATTGAAATTGAGTTTAAAAATAGAAAACTGCAATTAAGAATTTTTTTAAAAAAATATACAGTGTATATAAAGAATAACCATTCCTGACATACTATATATCAATGAATGCTGTTTATTATTTTTTCCCTTTTTGTATTAGTGTGTGGAAAGGAACAAATACTTTTTTTATGCATTGTTTACATTCATAACACAGCCTTTCTCTTTTAATAGTAAATGCTATGTTAGCATAATTTGAAGAATTATGAGAGAGTATTGAGCAATTAAAACGAGTAACCTCATTTACACGGGCAATTAATGCTAAATTATTCATGCCATTTTAATTTGAACGTGCGCATGCTCTTTACTATTTAAAAGCATTGATACATGCTTTTGGGTCTCACTCAATTGGAATGGCTGCTACCATTCCAATGAGCAGAGCCCCCACATCTTAATCCGGGCCTTGGGAATGAAATCCAGGTGGGCACTTATAAGTTTTTTTTTTTTTT
>PXIH01S0003350.1:11918-23388 GCA_003024985.2 Euperipatoides rowelli | reverse complement strand
TTGCTAGCTTGGCTCTCACCAAGAATACGAAGCAATGCAGCTCAACCCTCTGCGCCACTGCCCCTTGGCTATTAATTTATTTTTGTTAATTATAGTCTCTAGGTCTAGAGTCTTTCCATTACACTACTGTCCTGGAAGGTGGCAACATAGAATATTTGTCTAAAGACTAGAAATGAATATTATAAGACTCAACTACATGCAAGAATAAAAAGATTGTCAAAATCATTACTTAGTGACCTCTTACTGCAATAAAAACTCGTCAAATAAAATTCATTTAATGTGTGACTGTTAGAATACTGGATTTCCATTTCAGTGAAATATACTGAACATTAAATTATTGCACCTATCATCATTAGGGTTGGGCTATAATTAATTATTGCACCTATTGATTATCATAAGGGTTCAGTGTTGTATGAAGGTTAGGACTGAAAAAAAATTAAGGATTACTGGGTTTAGATTTTAAAGGCTAGGAATATAAAGAATTGAGGATTTAAAATCATTTTATATTTTATGCCAAACTATTGCATCAATCTCCAACAAACATATTGTAAACAAACCAATCTGACTACAATCAGATGTTACAATATCTGAATGTATTCATGTGATCCAATTCAATTTCACTTGACTTTATATATTTTCATAAATTTAATCACTATGATTTAACCACTCAAAAGAAGATTTAGTAAATGTTTTTTTTTATTAGTTTGTCCGCCTATTATAGAAACAACCGTTTCCTATACGTCATAAAGTGGCATTACTTACAGTATGTAATTTAAAATGTAGCTGTCAACTTTAATACTTGCAAACATAATACACCCATCAAATGGAATAATTTTTTTGCCGATGAATTGTGTGTTGGGTTGTGTAACCTTGTGTAACAGGTTATTTGTAGCAGATGCTAGAAGGATATACCTATTATAGACCTCTAAGCAATTGTTAAGAGACCTATAATACATAAATATAACCTGTTAACATCTTTACAAATAACCAGCCGCGCTTGATTACTCTATCAGATATATGCATTACTGCAATATTCTGCAGTTTCACCAAAATTTCTCCTGAGAATGCAATTGACACAAATAACAACCACACTCTAAAGTAGAACACAAAAAAGCAATAGCTTTATAGGATGTAAAAGAGATGCATTTAGATATTAAATTCAAAATTCTGGGGTTCTGAACAAGTTACAAAATTAATATAAAAATATATAACTTTTTACTACTGACATTTGTTAATAAGAAAACTAAAGATACCTACATAGAATTTATTTACATAACTTATTATAACACAAAAATACCATACATTTCATTTTGGATATATTATTGCCATTTGCCAATGGACCAAAAATTACACGATCGACCAGTAGATTGCGGTCAACATTGACAGCTCTGGTGTATATACTGTATATATATATATATATATACACACCCACACATATACACACACAAACAATAATTTTGAGATGTTTATTATGAAGCACTATTTCAACTAAATGATAGTATAAAATAGTATTTGCAAGATAAAAATTGTGTATTTAATGAATGCATAAAGTCACTAAGAAAAAAATTTGATCAATGGAAATAAGATAATATATTTTTGTATTTTAGCAGACAGTATGTACTTAGGAAACACATTTATATATATGAGGAATAATTTCAAGCAGGGAACCATGACATTACCTAAGTTATTAGGTAGTGTTTCTTGCATAGCATTATAGCATAGCGCAGCACTATGCCCCTTGTAAATATACAGTATATAATAACTATTCTTTAAGCACTCTCATTTTTAGCAACTAAGCCTGTTTCACTTCAAAATCATATTTTTCCATTTATAAATCGTCCATTAGGACATTGTTTTGAGTAAACTGCAAGGCGTTATTCGTTTAGCTATTTAATTATGTCACTTTCAAACTAAAAAGAATTCAAAACTACAACATCACTCAAGGTATCACTACCTCAAAAAAAAAAAAAAAAGAAACTAGAGAAATAAAATATTAGAAATTTATTTACTTCAAAATAATAATTTTCCAGCTTACATTTTAAAAACAATACTAAAATACTGTTTACATTTAAACTTTCTATGGTGGAAATAAATATTTTCCAAAATAAAAATACACATTGTATTTTATTTTTTCAAAACAAGTTTACAGTAAATATAAGTTTGTTACTGTGATGTTTTATCCAATGATCAAACTTATGCAAATATCAGAACAGATAAAATTCCTAACGGTAATATTTATTTTTACAATTACTGATTACAAATTAAAACTGGCAAATTCTGGTCAATTCTTTAAATAAAGATTAATAAGAACATGAATGTAGACAGACCACTATACTGTAAATTAAGATTGTCATTTAGACTTCATAGTAATTTTATTATTAGCTTAGTGGGGTTTTATTTTATTTATTTTTTTACATTATTTTTTTTAAACTTAGTTATTATTGACTCCTTAATTATTTTATAATTGTATTGGTACAATATTACTAGACATATATTTAGTGGTTTTTAAAAAATAAAGACTAAAAATACAATAAAATGAAATGACTTTTTAAAAAAAATAGTATTTTCTGATCTTTATCTTTATTAATTAAAAGTTTAAGCCTAATCTTATACAGTTTAGCTTATTAGCTACACAACAAAACACCCAAAAATTAAGAACATAAAATTGATAATTAAAAGGGAACAACAAAAAAAGATAATATATCCTCCTCATCCCTTTTTTACAAAAATATACATATAAAGTTTACATAAAATGATTAAAATATAAAGCTCTATTTAGCTTTAATAATTTATATATACCAAACAAGAGAAACAAATTAAAATAAAATAATCATTATAGTAAAATTGATAACAAAATGAGACATGCACTAGATATAGATTAATAATAATTTAACTATCTCAATAGTAAACATTTTTAATGACAAAATCATTAATCTTAGATTTAAAGAATCTTAAACCAAAGCCAAAAAATTTACAAGCTAGGTCATTCCAAAAACGAATGGTTCTATAAAAAATAGAGTTACATTTCACAAATGATAGTACTCTTTTTATTTTTATAGAAAATTTATGTGATCCCTTATTCTGTGTTTTATTTAGTTTAAAAAAATTATTATTATTTACAACTATTTCATTATACATGAAAACAAGATCATTTCTTAAAATCCTTTGTGACGGCAGCAAAAGTAAACCAAGTTTTTTGTATCTGTTCAAAAATTTAATTTTATCATATCCTATAATAGATTGTGACAATCTTCTAAAATTTTTGTTTAATATATTAGACCCATATTCTATAAATGGTTTGTAAATAATAAATGTAAATCAGTCTAAATAATTTTGGAGAAATATAATTTATTTTATTTTTTTAAACCCAAATCTTTTTTTAATTTTATTAGTTTGAATATGTGTTTAAAAAGTTGAATTTATTATTAATATACCTAAATCTTTATGATCAACATTTTCAATTTTTTTTATCATTAATCTTATAATTATAATTGTGATTTTTTATCCTGAATTGGATACATTTTGTTTTTGTTAAGTTAATCTTTAAATTAATATCATTACAATCTTTCACCAAATTATCCAACAATGATTGAAGATTAACATCATCATCATTATGAATAGTTGAGAAAATTTTTAGGTCATCAGCAAAAAATAGGGTAATATCTTTGAATTTCTGAGCAGTACGTCTTAAATAAATATTAAAAAACACCTCAGAAAATACACTCCCTTGTGGAATTCCAGTATTAATTTTATATGGTGACGACAATTTGTTATTAATACTTATTTTCATCACTGTTCACCAAAAATTGTCAAATCCAATCCTGCAAATAAATAAGGAAATTACACTCAATATTTTTTTTAGCAAGTATATTGAGATCTACTGAATCAAACGCTGCAGTAAGATTACAAATCACATCTGTATATAGACCTTTTTCAAAATTTTCAGTTATTATATAATTTAATTTTCGTTAGTTAGTTAGTTGTTTTTTTTATAAATCCATGCATATTACAACTGAAAAGAGGAAATTCAATGTCTTTAATTACTCACGGGTTGCTTCAATTAAAAATATCTTAGGTTTACACTTTACAGGACTAGTCCACTCCCCCTTCCATCAATTTCTAAAAAGAAATACATTTTTTTGATAGTCAATTTCATTTGATAACTTAAAAAAGTAGTGGTGTAGTGAAGAGGATGGGGAGTGTAAAAGCTCTGCCCCTAGACCAGATGCCCTACTCTTTTGAGAAAATTTTTAAATCCTGCAGGAAAAGCTACATGTACTGCATATTAGTAGGGTTATCATATTTTCTGGAGGTTAAATATGGACAATAGCTTTTTTTTTTTGTTTGTGGAAATATCTTTTTTTAATTTTGTTTTGGGGGTGCATGGCCAGACCCCCCCCCCTGGATACCACCCCCTAAATATCACTAGTGTAGTACGTTTTTGGCGCTAAAAAAAGACATTTAAATATTTCAAACTATGCAAACATGTAAAAGCCAGACATGTCGTCCAAGTGCACTCTGCAAAGCTCGATAATTAACCACAAGAAGCAGTAGCGCTATTTGCGGTGTTTTCCCAAACTATTTTGACATCTGCATAATTCTAAACTGATAATGCAACTTGCAAGTCTCTGATCCAACTCAATGACTAACTATTTTGATATTTAGACTGATGAAAATCATCAAATCAATTGAAACATTAAAAAAAAATATCAATCTCATCCCAAAATATGGACAATTTACACATTTTTATAAAGTATGGTACAGACACGGCAAAACCATTAAAATATGTATTGTCCATACTAAATATGGACGTATGTACCCCTAATATTAGGACATGTGATTTTAGTACATTGAAAACTGATATAAATAAATATATTTAGGCTATATCTCAGTAATTGACGGTTAATTCCATGAATTAATTGATTTGAAATGATGGAATTAGTTTTAATAGAAATTTAGATGTCTTTTAAAATTCATCTAAATTTCTATTAAAATTAATTTCCATCATTCAAGATTTTATTTTCCTTTAACAAAAAGTGTATATGAATCTCTATAATTGCAGTTTATAAACTAACCTTACCCTAACTCCTTAAATTTAATGTAAATAAGATTGTCAAGAGCTTTTTTATATATAAACAATAGAAAACTTAAAGGTCAAATGTAACGGATTTTTTNTTAATACAGATTGAAAATACCTCTATTTACATGTTAAATCATTACAAAGAAAACAGCTGTAGGGACTATTTTGTCATCAAATTAATCTCAGACCCTAAAAAATTGTGTAATCTCAGACTGAGGATAGCAATAGTCTTAATTTTATCTTTAAATAACTTTTTTTTTATGCATTTTGAAAAAAAAATTTCCAATGGAATTTTTTTTATAGTAATTATCTTTGAAAATCAATAATAATAATAAAAAAAAAATTCCGTTACATTTGACCTTTAATGGTTTAATATTAAGTTACACAATGGAGCTTAGGTTGAATCTCATTAAGAATTGACCTGTCATATTTCATCTTTATTCTAAATACTTCTATTCTAATTTTGCATTCTTGTTCTAATAGACTCTGAATCAAATGTTTCACAAACACTGTCTACATCTAAAGATTAATATGACCTGCACAAATTGCAAGAAGTGGGAAATGTTTTTATAATAATGCTGCTTTTATTTTTTTTTAAAAAATCTAAATGTGTGGAACTTCAAAATTCTTCCATCATAAAATTTTCTATTGTATGTTTTATTATACAGTAATAAATATTTATAATGCAATAACATTCATCATTTAATACACTGCCGGATAACAACAAATCAATCTTCAAATGTGTTTATTACACTTGCAGGTCAATTGTGCATTTGAAAAAAAATTATATACTGTATATTGGGTTTCTTTTATACCGGTAATTTAAACCATATCACATCATCATAGCAGATGATTTGATATCTTTAAATGCTAAACTTTTTAAGGCCCCCTTATGATTAAAACAATCCAAATAATATTTTAAAAAAAACTTTATAACTTTTTTTTTGTGGAGATGGGTTTAATCTGTAGATCGGATAAATTAGGTTTTCATTTTGTATTTAATTGGAAATATGCCCATATACAAACATTTTGCAAATGTTTATTTTCTATATAAAATAAAATTTGGCACAAAATACACCCCTCTCTCTAAAAAACTAAAAAAATTGATTCCCTTATGAAAAATCTATATAGAAAACTTGGGCTAAAAAAATCATCACCAAATTATGCACCAATTTTATATGCAATAATAATGGGCTAAAATTTTCTGGGCTATTTTTATTTTAAATTATAACAAGGTTCATAAAATTGTGAATTGTACTATAACTGCACTAACATATTTGACATCTTTGATTTTTCTTTTGGGCAATACTTCACTTTACTTGCCCCCAATATGGCGCCTGCCAGACGTAAATTACCGATAATTAGCAGACACTTTTTTAATGTCCGTAATATTGAATTATTATTAGAAATAACAATTCAACATAATGAATTAATATTAAAAATAATAATTCAATATTAGACATTAGAAATATGCCTGTTAATTACCAGTAATTTACATCTATTATAATAAACAATTTCAACTATCTACTAACCTTAAAACTACAATATCTTATAATTAATTAATATACGGTAAAAGTAACAAAACTATTATTATTTAACATGTATTAAATAACATTGGTATTTTGTTACATCTCTAACCTTACCACCTCCCTACCGGGAAAAAATCTACTTAGCCCCAGCCCTACTGAAGTTCAATATCCCTTTTTATATCATTTTAATATTTTATTACATCTCTAACCTTACCACCTCCCTACTGGGGAAAAATCTACTTAGCCCCAGCCCTACTGAAGTTCAATATCCCTTTTTATATTTTAATATTTTATTACATGTCTAACCTTACCACCTCCCTACTGAGTTAAAAATCTACTTTTCCCCAGCACTCAAAGTTAACAGTACTAAATTAAAAACCCTAAATAAATAAATAAATAAATTAACTCTTACCATGTGGCCATAACTGCGACAAATTTCAATTAAATACGCAATATGCATGCTCGGAAAACCTTACGTCATGAAAAACCACACCACCATAATAGATAATTTTTATTTAAAAACCTACACATGAGTAGCAGCAATATCCTGGGGGCAAGTAAACTAAAGTCTTAAAGTCTTCCCTTCTTTTGCTTATGGCTATCATTATTAAAAGCAATAAAAATATTTTATAAATTTTTAAAGGATAATTACTGTTTGTATATTTTTCTATCTATTTATTTCTGTTTGAAATACTGTAGTTATTTTTCTCTAATTTTAATAAAATTAATAAGCTTGAAAATTTCTTTTCGATTTTAACGAGTTAATTATTAAAATTTTGACTTCATCCTTTTGTGTTGTAATACATACAGTATGTAAACTTTTTTTTTTTAAAAAGGCTTGATGGTGCAAGTCCAGTGGTGGTAATAGTTTTTAGCAGCAGTTAAATTTAATTATAAAAATGTGCCTGTAAAACACAAGGACTCCTTTCATTTTTTTTTTATGTTTCAGAACATCATTAGTTTTTATTATTAAAAGCACAATGTAATACAAATAAGACAGACGGCTTCCAATTTCTTTTGTCTGATTCATATACAAGATTTGATTCAGCACATTCTCCTACCTTTCTTTGAACATGACTCTTAGATTTTTTTTTTTATTATCCAGGAAGGCAGGGAGTAAAATATATTCTAAAATTAAAATATGAATAAGGGTTTGTACATTATATTGAACAGGAAAATTGGGCTGCATTAAAAGAATCATCAGCCTGAAAGATGGAGTTTAAGAATATAATAAACTAAGTTGCCAGAAATTGGCTTTAAGGTTTAAAATAAAGAAATACTGTAACTACATCTATGGAAACTATAGATGCTTTAAGAACCTTAAGCTAAACTGTACAATGTGAAGGAATAATTGTGACCAATTCATTAAGCATGCTACTTGAAATAATTGCTTTATATACAGTAAGCTGGTGTATTTTATGTGTAGTTTTGTTTTATAGAAATGTGAATTTTTTGCATACCATAATGCAAAACAGTATTTAAATGGGATCTTATATATGCTCCCAATCTGATTTTTAGAATTGTTTTTTTTTTTTTTTTTTTTTTAATTTGATATCTTTTCTTTTTTTTTCCTGGCATATTCTAAAACTTGTCAATTTAAATGGGAGCTCTTCACTAAAACAATTTGAATTGCCACTGCTTTCTGTCTAAAACAGCAGTAGTTTTGGACAGAAATAAATTATCATCATCTAGTTTATTGTGATGATAAATTATTTTGATCAATTGGAACAAAGTAAAACAACAACTTTGGAATGAAAATATTTACTTATCCTTTTATATTAAATATTGTAATTAAAATGTCTATAAAATGTGATTATAAAACTACCTCCTTTCTTCCTAAAAGGATCGGAATAAATAAATTTGGCTAAAATTACAAGAGTAAAGAGCATTCTATTACTACATTTGGTTTATTAACTGAATATGTGGATTAAAATTCATACTGAAGATGTCTAATATTTAGTTCAAACACTGATGCTGGGATATCTATAATTAGGAATGAAGCTAGAATGGTAACCACAACATTCTAACTACAGTTGAATCATTAAAATAAAATTAAAAAAATGGGCATTTTTGTTGCACATTGGACTACCAATCTCATGGATGCTGATTAGAATTCTTGTGATTAAAAAAAAAAAAAAAAAAAAACAATTTTATTCTAAATATATTGAAAATTTTGCGGGGTTTTTTTCTCCCCCAATTACTTTTGAATCAAGGGTTATTATGGAAAGGAGATGAGATATTATAAAAGCTATTGCCTAAAACTAACAGTAAAAACAAAGCATTTTTTTTTTGTTGAAAGTCTTGATTTTATTTACAGTAATATGAAGTATTACTCTTATAACGAATCTAGGTTAAATTCAATTATTTTTGTTTGTCAATACCTACAAAATGTGACAAGCACCTCCAAATAAATTATGAATGTTAATATGTACAGTATTAAGTATTTTTATCGCTATAAGCCTATAATATTCAATGATGGATTGTGACATCTTCAAAGAAATTCAGTACAGAAAAAAAAAACACAACTTTATTAGGCTTGAAAAACTTATTGTGTTATACTTGAGATAATTTTAACTGATGATCCTTGTGTTTGAACCATTTCCCTCCAGTCAAGAAAATGTCAAATATTCTATTTTATTTAAGTACTCAAGTTAGAAAAAAAGCTTCATTTTCACTAGCTTTTTATCTGTATATATGCCATATTTAAATTTATGTAATAAAAAGCTGAAAGTTGATTAAAGAGTTAAAATGTCTATTTTTCTAAATATTAGAATGTGGCCTGTCCATAATTCATGTTTTTTTTATTACCACCCTCCCCTTAATGAATGATAAACTATTTATTTAAGATATTTTATAATACAATTGCAGAATGTCTTAAATAAATACTCTCTAATATAGTTGCTTAAATAAAATAGAGAAGGGTAGTTAAAATCTTTTTCCCCTGTGGGAAAAGATAACACACTGATCACCATATAAACTTGTTACAAGGTTGTTACATGAATTTCCAGATTAATTTTATAAAGCGTTAATTTGATTTGTAAATAACTATTCCGTTCATGTTGACTATTTACAACCAACCATTTCAACATGCCTGTATATTTATATTAGTTGTACACCATTTTGTTTACAATTCTCTTCCAAGAGAATACAAGTGTTCTATCCATAAAAATTAAATTTGAAAATTAAGAAGTATAATTTGATCATTATATAATTGGACCCAAAAACAAGTTAATTCCAAGGATAAAAAATTGGTGCATATAGAATATGAAGGGTAGAACACTTTAATACAAAATTTGCATACCACTTGATTCTCAAGATGACAACGTGCGTTTGAATTGGTGTAAGAATGGGGTATAAGATCAATAGCATTAATAAAGCATCAACATACTTTGAAAATATATATATTTCCATATTCCTCACAACTGTATATCAATATTTTTTTAATGAGTGAATATTCTGTTAGTTTATAATAGTACTTGTTTGCAATAAGAGTAATTGGGAATTTAGTATTTAAATTATAAATTCTTGAGAAGCAATAATTTTACATGTATTTATTGAACTGTTAACTTCCCAGAAACTCATTTGTAGCTCATATAGAGAAAAAAATGTATTTTACTATGCAGTACAGTAATGTAACGGTGAAAAATAAATAAATGTTGGGAAATGCTTTTTTTTTTTTAAATATTGTTTACTGTTTTATTTATAAATGAAAACTTACATACTTCAATATACTTAATAATAATTACGGTAATACATACATACTGTACATACAGGATTAAACCAATATTTTGTTAAGCTACAAAATCCAATGGTCGGTTAAAGCCTCCCTTACGATTCATGTATTGCCTAAAAAAAGAAAAAAAAAGTTTTGCTTAGGTCCAAGTAAGATTAATTCATTAATTTAAGTTATTATATACAGTAATATTAAATTTTACAACTTATATTGAACTCTAGGATTAATTATGTACAGTATTTATTGATCTAAATCTTCAACAAAAATGTCTTGTAGAAAAATCCAAAACTATGAATTTATAAATCTGATGAAAATTAATACTACAATATCATATTGAACCTACAGCATAAACTGAAATCATTAGACCATGAAACTTTATGAAACCTAGATGGGGCAATGTAATTTTTCTACCCCTGGTGGGTATTTGTGTTTCTTTCAGCTCTGAGATTTGAAAAAAAAAAAAAAATCTAAACAAAGCAATAAAAATTGCTATTCCATTTTACAAAGAGGGTAATTTTGTCCACTTTTCTAGTTTAGATTAATGTTTGTCGAGGACCTCACTTTTCCTGTATAAAATATTTAGCTTAAGCTTGGGTAAATAAACATATAGGTTTTGGAATGGTAGATTAGTAGTTAGCATTTTAACTATTCTTTAAGCTTTATTAGATATATTTTACAAGATTGGGCAAGCTGCTTTTCAACTATTTATTTTCAGTACCGATCAAGAAATGGAGAAGGGGATAGGGTTAAGGGTCTCCCCAAATTATCCTTTAGATTGTTTGTAAAATGTTCAGAGTCTGAAGCAGTTTACCTTAAAAATTAAGTTATGGTTATGACAGATACAATGCTAGAATATACACTTTAGCAATCTAGATCAGCGATGCTAACCCCATCAGTGATATTTTAAACCTGGAAACGACACTTTTTATCAATTTATTTACCTAAAGGAAAAGAAATTATACAAAATCAATGCCAGTTTTATGTCAAACAGCAGACATGTTTTTTTTTTTTGCAAATTGCTAAAATGGTAAAGTAAAAATATATTTTATTAAAATAAAATTGTGCTAGTATAGAGACCCAAGATATTTATCTACATAGGATTAACATTTAATCTTAAAATTTCAAATA
>PXIH01S0003342.1:6037-16241 GCA_003024985.2 Euperipatoides rowelli | reverse complement strand
AAAAAAAAAAAACTTTAAAAGTTTAATTCAATAATGAGCAAATTATTTTTTTTCAAAGTTCTATTAAGAAGCTGCAATTTTTTTAAAAAAATTATTGACTTATAATTATAGCTCATCAAAATATCTTAAAAATATTTTTAGTTACTCTTTTAAACAAAAATTTTAGAGTATTCTGAAATTCCCACTAATTGGGATAAATATAAAAAATTTCATCTACAGTATTTTTTGAGATAACAAATCTCTAGCATTTGTAAAAGTAAAACTTATTTTGACTGTTTACATGGGACTTTTAAGCTTAAAAAGACACACAAAAAAAAAAAACAATAATAATAATAATAATAATAATAAACATAATAATAATAATATTTTATAATGATAAAATTGAGTAAATTGCAGTACAATATTTGACGAGTGAACCTGAATTGGGCGGAGACGCAAGACTTTAATCTATACTCTATAGTTAAATAATAAATCCCCGACTGAAGGTGTTTAAATAGCACATTGAAACTGGGCAGCAATTATCAACACATATACGGACAAACACTATTCAGACTACATTAAACGGGAACCTGCTGTATATACAATATATATATATATTTAAATAGCACATTGAAACTGGGCAGCAATTATCAACACATATACGGACAAACACTATTCAGACTACATTAAACGGGATACTGCTGTATATACAATATATACTGCAAATGATTACTACTGTATATTTCTCAATCAGAATGTCTCGGCAATTCAGATTTAATATCAGAAAATTACAATTAGAATGTTCAAATAAATGGGAGGACATTCTTATTTTAATAGTTGCCTAAATTGCCAGTACCTAAATAAGGTAGTCAAAAGATAAAAATACATAAATATCTTTAATAATTTTTGGCACATAACACTAACAAAACTATAGGCTAAGAAGCAAAAATTTTATTTTACTCATTATATTATGACTATGGTAGTTTTAAAGCATTAATTTATCAGAAATATTGAAGAGGGGTGGGGAGGAAGGAAGTGGCGATAGATGAAGTGCAGCTTAGAAATTCCTCACTGCTTAATCAGATTTTAGTTTTGGTCACAGCCAAAATTGAGATTTAAAAACAAAAAGGAAAGAAAGACAGACAAAAAAATAATTACAAAAAAAAAAAAAAAAACTGGAATCCTTCATAAAGGAAGCTATACATCTAAATGGCCATTTTATAAAAATGTAAATAATGTTGCTCCATGACTAGTTTTGCTGTATATATTGTTTCACATTTCTCACTGCCACAAATCACAAATAAAAAGTGTATAACAACTTTTTGTAAGTGCAGCTAAATATAAAAAATAAATGAGCAATACTCATGGAGGAAAAAAAAATGTCCTTTCATCATCTTCCCAAATAAGAAAAGAAAAATCCATAGCAAATAGCTAGACAAATAATGTACAGTTGATATATTTATTACTTCTGCTTGATTTTTTTATTGGGGGTTTTTTTTTTTTTTTGATTCAACAAATTGAGTCCATAGTTGCAATAGAAAAAAGTCAACATGTTAAAAAAATCGTTGTTTGGATTGCTAATGTAAAGTACAGTATGTATTTGATAGAAGTGTGACTGGGCACAATACAAGCTGGTGTGATATACCCTTTAACTAGTTATCTATACTTTTCAAGGTATTGATAAAAGTTAAGTAGCTAAAATAATGCAAAAGAAACAACTGTTGGGACATTAAAAAATTGTATTGTTTCCTACGTCAAAGCTTCTTTTAAAAAGAGTATTTACTGTACATACTCAGAAAACTGTGCCAATCACGCATGAATTAAATCCATGAAAAAAAAGAGTAGGGAAATATTGTTGAATATTGTTAAAATATGTATTTAAATAATATTGACTTCATTGTAATCAATATAATATAGGGAGGCGAGGGTAAATAAAAAAAATACACTCCGGACCAAAAGAATTAAAAAAAGAGATAATTTTTGCAACCCGGGGACAGCACAATTTTCAAATAATGAGCTTTTTTTTCTTTACTTTTTTTTTAAAAAAAAAAGAAATCAAGACTATTGATAGGAACTTGTCGACCGAGCTTCTTACTTTAAAATGGAATTTTTTTTTTTTTTTTTTTACTTTAGTCTTGGATGAAGATATTTAAAAATAAAAAATGTAAGAGTCAACAGTGATCAAACCACATGCACTGGCTTCATAACAAAAGCCAATAGCCACATACCTATTTTAGTAATTTAAAAAAACAAATGGTAAGGGGCTAGAATGTTATTTTCCTCTTGCCACTTTTTCTTTTTTTGCTGAAATCTGTAAACAGAAGTCCAGCAAACAATAATAAATAAATTAACCCTCAAAGCACCATATTTCCATTTCCCCAGCAGTACACTTGAAGGATTCAGGCTGGAATAAGTGCACACACGCAAAACAGACACACTGGGAAGCAATTGGAGGCTGGTCGACACAATGCGGAGATCTGGCCATAAATAAAATAGGCTGCTATTGCATTAATCATTCATTGCCTTCACATTTGTTGACCGGTGTATAATTTAATCGCAAATAACCTGAAAATAAAATTGCAGAAAAAAAATTAAACCCTCAGTAATTGAATAACATTTTTAATATATATTTATGTATATACAATAGTGTATATTATCATTTATGTAATTTTGATATACATTTTTTCCTGCATTCTTAATCCGTTCAAAATTATCCATATGACTTCCAAAAGTATTACTGTTCATTATAATTATTTGTATATTTCTGATTATTAGGTAGAAGGGTTTATCTTGGGCGTTTAGCATAAGATTAGTTAAATAGAAGTTAAACAACACCAGTTACATTTATTACAAACTATAGTTTAACATGAAATCCTAATTGTAAATGAGTGATGTCTTTGTTTATCTTCTTAAGATAACCTTATTAGTTTTTCAGACCTTTACAACTTTTTATGTACAGTAGTGACGAGATGATTTACATTACATAGAGGCTTTTCATTATTATTTTGTATTTAAAAAAAAAAACATTTTATAAATTTCATTCAGACCATAAAATGCTTGCCACCTACTTTTTATGTACAGGTATCATCTATTAGTTTTACAATGCAATTCTGCTAACAATAAAGACAAATTTAAATAAATAGCCTTTAAATGTTCCAATAGTTAATAATAATCTATAGCTGAAGGTTTTTTTTTTATGTCACTGGTTATTATCACCATAACATAATTTGGAGACACCAGTAAAATGATTCATGACACTCAAAAAGAGATGCATTGCCTTCATTTGGACTAGTTCTAGAACTTATTCTATGCTAACAAAGATGGATACATCAGCGCCTGAAACAGGAGCGATAGACAAATTAGCCATATGACAGCCTTTTCATTCTTACCGTCTAAAATTTAAATCTCTCCCTATCAATACAACAACCTCTACCTCTTATTCCTATCAATTCAACCAATGTATTGCAACATTTAGTTCCCTAAAAATATGTTGACACTTTCTTCCAATCAGAAGACATTTAAAAATCTGGATCCAATAGAATTTAATTTCAATGGCTAGAATCATTAGGTTTGTAGTCATATTCACTGTTTACCTGGGTAAATTTAGGCAGTAATATGTTGTAGGAACTAGATAGAGCTGTTAGACTTGGTTTCTGAATCTTACTCAGTGCTGAGTACATTATCAGCAGCAAAAATATTTAAACAGTGCCTTAAAATGTTTTTTTATTTTTAAATATACAGTATACCAGAGTTCACTTTGACTCAGCTTTATAAAAATAGACAACAAGCAAAAGAAAGCTTTTTTTTTTTTGCCTACCTAACTAGAATGCATCATTGTAAAATACTGAATATTATCCATTTGCTATTTTGTTGGTTTTTAATTGTTATTAGTAAAACAAACTCACAATCTATTAATATTTTTGCCGAGAAGAAAAAAAAAATCTCACAGTAATAAAATAACCTGTGTATCATAAATGAAAACTGAATAGATGAGTACATGTCAAACATCAAATTAACTTCAAAATATTTTAAAAATTAAGGAGGAATGGGGCAAAAAAACATAGAAGGTATGGTCATCAATTTAGACGATAATGGGGATTAGACAAAAGGAAGCAAAAAAAAAAAAAAAGATCCTAAACTTTTTTAAATACCTGATTATTAAAGAAGGTATCACTCATAACTCCATTCCACTCTTTCGAGGACATTTTAAATTAATTGAAAGGGTTAACATGTTGCTTTCTTTTTTTTTAAACTCCAATACATAGCCTAATGTTTAACATTAAATCCTAATTAACCAATATGATTTTTACACTATAAGTTATACTGCTTAATTTCAAATGATTATAACTTTGGATTATGGTAAGTTGAAAATATTGGAATTTTGCAAAATCACTTCAATCATTCTGAACATACATAAGGCTAAAACTATGCATTATTTTGAGAACCAAACAATGACTCTGGACAGATATAGAAACCAATATAGTGTATAATTATAGCAAGGACATTGTGAGGAAACCAAAATTTTATATTTGTTTAGGTTTGTAAAATGCCTATTAGGGCAAACATTGGACTATGTATGATAAACTAGTTTTAAATGTAATCTAGCAAATAATGGATAAAAATGACACATGATAATATTGATAAAAAAATAGCAAGTATGCAAGCAGTACTATTATGAACTAATGACACAACACTTTTCATTACAGTCAAGAGTTATCAACATATAGGAAACTAGTATAAAAAATTCTACAAAAATGCTATAATTGACCTGGGACATCATAAGTTTAAAAATTTTTATTGATTCACCAAACCTATATTTAAAGTAGACTCTAGATGTACTGTATGTCATTCTCTTCAATAGGTCAAATATATAACCTTGCGTTTATCGGTTCATGCTTATCCCAATAATACAATGCTGTTAACAAAAATGGCAGAGAACCAAATTTCATGTTACTGTGTCATAATTGCTCTATTGAATAAATAAATAACCAACAATCATCATTCACTTCACCATTTGCCTACTTGGTAAAATTTAGTTAAAAGTGATTGATAAATTCAAATTATATTTTGCAGGACAGACTGGATAAACAGAAGAGTAAGGCTTGAAAATAAAATAAGGTACTGTACCAAAATTTTTATATATTAATTTGCCATTGTAATGCATAAATGGTGGCCTTCATTATTAAAACATTAATGCAATGATTGAAAATAAAATTATAGAAAAATAACAAAATTAATTTAGATTAAGGCTGGGAAGTACAAAATGGATTTAGACAAGGATGAGAAGTAATGAAAAATTGTTTATAACACAAATACAAATGACTAGTGTGCATTTAAAAAAATGTGATTATTATTATTATGGTTTGAGATATATTGGCAAGACTTATGCTAAGAGCATAACAATTATTTTAAACAATTAGAAATAATTAAGAAATACAAAAATTACCTCCTTTTGAGATCTCTTCCATAGTATGTTCTTTGCATTCATTACCACGATGACCTACACCACCACAATTATAACATGTAACAGTTTTGTTTTTTAAGTTATTTCCACCATTGCTGTTACAATTATTAGACAATTGGCTGTGGTTTTGTAAATAGTTAGGTTGATAATTAATTTTATGACAGTTAAAGTTTGGATTGGCCTGTTGTGTAGGTATAGCATGATTTGCTGTCATCATTGTAAAACTAGCTGGATTGTTATAAATAATATCATGGGAAAGGCCATTTGGATAAGTAACAGCTTGGATTTGGCTACCAAATGGTAGATTAGACAGTGTGGGGCTGATAAACCCATTTGTGTTCAGAGCTGCAGTAGAATGTGGAAAAATCCCATGATGAAATCCAAATAAAGGCCCATTGGCCGGGTGTGGAACATAACCTAAATTATAAATATTTCCTGAATTGCTATTATTGCAATTGCAACCACAAGAACTACAATTCCCAGCAGGGGCTGGGGCTTGGCCTTGTGAAGGAGCTGAAATAGTTGGTGAGTGAGTACGAGGCAATGGTTGTCCTTGGGACAATACTGTAGGAAAGGGAGAAACAGAATATGTAACAGTGGTGGGTGTATTTTTGGATCCAGCAATTGTCTGGTAAGTCACTGGTGGATAAACAGGTGTAGGAGGTTCACTGGTCAATATAGACGTAGGCACAGAAGATGGAGGTGGTGTTGTATAGATTATTCCAGTCATTGGTGCTTTATTGCTTCCTGCATTCATATCCGGACAGTGAATATTTAAACCTCTGCTATGTGCGGATGAATTCATGACAATACTAGCTGGCCGAGAAGGCACTGCTGTAGAAGGAACAGTTATGGAGCCATTTGATGGCATTGTTTTATAAAAACTGACAGTATCTGTATTAGTGACATTTGTAGAGCAAATCACAGAACTCACTTTAACAGTTGCAACATTTGTTGTCATGGTTGAAGTACAGTTCCTAACACTACTAGTGCTTACAGGAATTGTATGCAAAGGCATTCTAGACAAATGACTATTTTCAATAATCATGGTAGAAGGATTCTTAAAAGATACTTGATGATTTCCTGATGTATTTCTAAAATGTACCAAGTGATGTTTATGATGCCTTTGGTTTGTGGATAAAGTTTCATTAGAAGGGAAACTGCCTTGAACTGAATGTAAAGAACTGTGTTTACAATTAACTGTTCCTAGATTTCCATTATCTGTTCGAATATTTGTAGTCCTGCAGGCATCTTGACAATTAGTCTTACTTATATCTGAATACTGTTTGCTATCAGTCTTTTCTTTATCTAACAAATAGAAAATAAATTAAATTAACTCTGATATTTAAATTTTATTTTCCGTAGAAATAAAAATAATACAATTAGACGTGTCATAAATGCGGCCATTTGGAAAAGCTGCTGCCCCTATGAATAATTTTTACTTTTTTGTACTTTAGAGTATCACCTAAAAAACAATTTTATTTATATCAATAGCTTAGATTATATTGTATCTTATAAAAATTAAAACAAAAATGTGTGCTGCATTTTTCAGACCTTGAAAAAGTGCATTATTTGCAGTCATAATTTAAAGGCCAAATCAGCTAAAACCATTTTGTCCAGTGACATGAATACTTAACATTAAAAAGGGTTGAACATAATTTGTACTCTAATCTTCCCTATGATAAATGCCTACAAATTTGACTAATACCGTAGACTGGTGTCAAAGGCTACCCAACCAGGGCCAAAGGTAGCTAAAGTGTGCCATCATCACACTTATTTTTTGATCACTCTAAAAGAAAACCAAGCTGTGCCATGCAACTACGCTCCCTAGTTTTTGTCTCATCTAAGGTTCAGGAGAGTGTTAAAATGTAACCCAAATAAGTGTGCCGTTTTGAAAGTCTTTAAAGAATACTGATTCTATCAACAAGTTCGAAAAATATTTTCAGACCCTAAGAGATAGAAATAAATTTCACGTTAGTAACTCTAATTCCTAAGCTGTCAAAACAATAAGGCACCACCATTTCACAGAATTTACAGTAGGCCCTATTTATAATGAAATATCACAAAATGATTTTGATGGTCTACATGTTTTAAAAATGTAAAATTGGTGTAATATTAAATAATAAGTATACTTTATATTAAAAAAAAATGGTAAAAATAGAAGAGAAGGTAAAGGTGAAAACACATTTTTATCTCACAAATAAAGCTCCGATTCGCTGGTCCTGAAATAATTTTTTTTTTAATGTTTTGTATTTAGTACTTTGCCAGAAACTTGCAATATTTATATTTAAAAAAAAAAAAAGAGGCAGCTTAAAAAAAAAAAAAAAAGACACAACATGCAGAAAAATAATTAAAAAAAAAAAAAAAGTTTATATCTAAATTTTCAGCTAAGTTTATAAATAATAATAATAATAATAAAAGATTTAGACTAGGGAAATGATCTACAACCTGCTAAGCTTGAGAAATTATTTTTAACAAAAATTAATCCATTGCTTTTGCGTCAAACTATCTGTAGGAAAAAGTGGAATCGTATAGTATTTACATTATATTGGTCTTGTTCTGATTAGGCTTCAATTATATAGTTAATTCTTGATTGATGTCGAGGTTATGTTCTTGGATATTGGTATGTAAATTAAAAACATGTACTGTAAATCAAACAAATATATCATAGGAAATATGGAAATGCTAAGGTTTTAGCATTTTTTTTTTTTTTTTGTAATAACAATTATGAATCTCATGTTAGGTTAGTTTGCTAAAAATTCTATCTATAGATATGGGTAATAGCAGAGGAATGGAATTAAATTTAGAAAAACATTCCAGGGGTTGAATTCCACCAATTTTTTAAGTAGCAGGTCGGGCTACTGCCATATGAAATTTGGTAGCCCANATATATAAAAATTTATTAATGCATAAGACATTAAAAAAAAAAACTAAACCAAAAAATATTTGAAAACATCTGATTGTATAATTTTGTTCTATTATACTTAAACCTCTGTACAATAGAAAAAAAATATCAGACTAAAAATAATAGTATACTTACAGTTAATGTAGATTTCAAATAAATACAGTATATTCATAAGAAATTTATAAGTGATTGATTGTCTGACCATATACTATACGTGATAAATATATGTTTTATTCACATATTAAATGTGGTACATATTTGAAGTTTACTGATTTTATAAATTAAATGAAAAAGATCTATTTTTTATTTATTTTATATAACAATAAGGAATTGGACATTTATACTTTTTAAAAAAAAATTGCAATTTTTCTCTTCAAGTTTCCATGATGCACAGGATTTATTAAAATCCAATTTAAACACAATTATTTTTCCCAACAAAATATTTTATTTAACAATTTTTTTTTTTTTTTTTCTAAATCCAAATGTCACTGGTCAAAGTTAATATTNAAATTCATCTACCTGGCCATAACAATTTGTTTTTAAAATTTAAGGCAATAGTCCCACTCTATTTATTGTCAAGTTGCTTGGCTATTTTTTCTTTTTTTTTGTGGTCTAAATTAGATGATCGGTGAAATGCGCGAGCGACTTCTCGATTCCTCATAAACTACATAAGCTGATCGCATTTTAATCAATAACCGAATATTTTTTTTTAAAAAAAAAGTATGTGTGAATATACTAATGAAAACGATCAAGATTGTAGTTATTAAGAAGATTGTAAATGTATCATATTTGAAATAAAAATGTATGACTTTTTCTCCCTTTGGGAGAACCATTTAAAAAAAAAAAAGGTTTTCAAATTTCAAACGTAGTTAATTGATCTCTACGTTCAATCCGATTGGTCCATGTAAGATTAAAGTCACATATTCAAAAGCTTGTCTGATTAAAATGCCTTCAATTCTTTCTGGTTTGCTGTGTTTTATTTATTAATTTTAACATACAGATAATTTAACTTTTTTTAATGTATATTTCACAGAAACAATTTATGTGCTTAATGTACCGGCAAAATAAATAAGTTATGAAAAATTAAAACTTAACAGCAGTCTATTATTTTGCTTTTGCAGTAAAAGCAGAAAAAAAATAAACAACATGTAAACAAATCCTATCTTTCATTTTCAAAAAAATAAATACATTTATTTGTCAAATACAAATCAAATAGTAGCCTACATACATTACATTTACTTCCAAACTAACTTTTAAAAATAAATATTTCTCAAATATAAGCTTCAAAATAATCTAAATTAGCAGTCGGGAAGGAAATGTTTTGCAAAAGCAAACAAAGTATATTTTGTCGGAGTCCATGCGACATGTTTAATATTTTATATGCAATAATTGCTAATTTTAAAATCTTTAGAACATTTGTGGAAGTGGACATGCTTTTAGTTTTGATTATTATTGCATCAAGCATCTTACAGGTTTTTTTTTTTTTAAGAATTTAAAGCAATAAAAAGAATGGAAGCAGGAGTGTTTATCTTAGAATCCTATAGGGCCAAACAATCTTTTTAAATGCACGAGGCGTAACATGACATCAGTGGCATGTACACAAAAATCTCAAAGCGGAAATAGCTTGGCAGCCATAAAATTGTCCAAAATCACTACATTAAAATTAAAATAACTAAATGGTTTAGAATAGTGAAGTAAAATTTATATGTATCATTTTTTTTTCTTAATCTGATTTTAAATATCTAAAGTTGTTTTTTGGTGATAATATACCTTTAAAATGCTATATTTTTAAAATAATATTCTATGTATATATATAGTACTGTATATATAAAAATTTATTAATGCATAAGACATTA
>PXIH01S0003340.1:14973-27286 GCA_003024985.2 Euperipatoides rowelli | reverse complement strand
AAAGCAAAAAAAAAAAAAATATTTAAGAAATTACAAGGAAAAAACTGAATTTCAGGTCAATGTTGACCCAGTTTCGGATCAGCAAGGGTTAAACAAAAAATGTTTGATGTCTGTGGAATGGGCTTACGCTAGCAAATTATAATTTGGTTAGATTGACACTGGATGTGTTATGATTTGATGACCTTATTTTTTAACATATTTCAACCTAAATGTGTTTTTGTTTTTTTATGTAGGCCTATAAGTTTTTTTTTTTTTTTTTTGGCAGGCTTGCAGTATTCTCCAGCAAGACTTCCCATTGTTATTGTTATAAACGTTGTAATAAACTTTATAAAATTGAACAATTATTGTTATAAAAACAATATTATTTTCTATTTAAATTCATGCATTTAAAATAATTGGTTAAATTAAGAAAATATTAACGTTAACTTTGCTGGAGAATAATATTATTTTTGGAGTAATATTTTGAATTTAGAGATTCCTAATTTAAACTATAAAAGCAAATATTTTAAAAACAGACTGTTAAGGATCAAAATGGTTTTAAATTTATTCGCTTTGGAATTTATTTGGGGAATATAAAATTTATAAGATTCAAATCAACCCTTCATCAATCACTTTTGCTGGAGTATTATTTTGAATATCAAGATTATTAATTTAAACTTAAAAAAGTACATATTGCCTTACTTATTATTGTAATAAAACTTTTAATTAATGGATATATAATTTATATTATCCTAAATATCTAAAACATCACTTCTTAATCAATTTTTATAACTAATCTTACCTTATTACAAAGTGGCTTTCCAGTGAAACAGACGCTGAAATAATAAATCATTAATATATAAGAAGCGACCTCTTGCTGCAATAAAGTCAATTGAATGTGCGATTGTATTTACATTTTAGTACAGTACAACTATTGTTCATCTGAATACAAGCAGATGTCTCTGACATCCTAAAATTTTCACGTGACCCAATTCAGTTTTGCTTCACAAAAAATAGGCCTTCTTATTTGACATAACATTTTCATAAATTTAATCACTATAATTTAATTAAAGAACAAATGAATATTTATGAAATGTCTATTGTAGTACAATTGGTTTCTCCATTCATTACACAAACAACCGCATAATACAAGTCATAAAATGGCATCATTAATCTTATGTAATAGGTTGCAATCAATATTTGGGAAGTCACATATAATATACCCGTCAAAGCAAACATATTGTTGGATGATAGGTAGCCTATGCTTATTATGTGTTTGGTTGTGTAACCTTGCACCTCATGTTATTTGTACCAGATGTTAATAGGCTATACTTATTATAGGCTCTTAACAATTGCTAAGAGGCTTATATTATGCAAATATAGCCTATTAACATCTAAAATAATCATTCAGTGCTTGATTATTCAAAATGCTAATAAACCTTGCTGGAGAATACTGTAGTTTCGCCTTCAAGGCAATATAAATCTATGAGAATTGACTATGCTATGCAAATCAAATCCAGACCTTTTTTTGTCCCAAATTGAAATTGTAATTTTTAAGTTTTTTTTTTTTTTTTTTAAGATTAATTATTAATTTACTTTTATGATTAAAATGTACTGTATATTAATCAATATTGTTTAATAGATTTTTTTCTGTAATTGGACAATTGTTGCAAAATATTGAATTTTCTTTCTGTTAAAGTAAAATAATTTTTAAAGTGGATTTCAATCTGTCAAATTTAATTTGTACAGTATATAGGTGTCGTGTGTTAATCAGCAGGCTTTTATTTATGACGTCATTTATTAACAAAATGGATAAAATTCAGGTTGGAGAATGTAAGTAAAGCTAAGGAATTTATTATTGACAATTATTTTAGAAACTATATGCTCTTTAATTGATCAGAATTCAAGTGTCTCTGTGATAGTTGGTGTTACTTTTAAAGTGCAAATATTTATTATGGAGCAGTTGATTGATTTGCATGACTCATTGGGATTACTTGTTTTTCTTGAGGAATATTCATTCTCTATTATCCTGAGTATCAATTTATTTCATTTAAAAATTCATAAGTGATGGAGTCTTTTTTTTTTTTAAGGTTTGGACAATTTTATGTTTTATATGCTGACTATGTTGCTAATTATAATTTAATTAAAATGATCATTTTATGGGTGCTGGTCATTACTATTCTAGCAGAGCTGGTGGATATTTTAAAACCTTATGGGACTATTATTGCTCTTAAACCCACTATTAAGAAATTTAATACCACTCCAGTGAGAGTCAGTTTTTTTCTTAAAAGTTGGCATTTCAATGGAAAATCTTCATTATCTGATTAAGTCCAAATTTAATCTCAAGGGATTGATAAATGTCTTGGATCACACAATGCATGTTTCTGATGTTGTGTTCACTCACATGATGTCAGGCGATGTGGTCTCAAATGATGTTCATCTTGTAAAACTTTACAGTCCTGGGGGAATTCTTGTCCTATGTCTTACAGTGAAGTTGTACAGATGTAATCTGTTGATAGTTGAGAAGCTTTCTTGCCCATATAGTGAAACATAGTGAACAAGGAAGACTTAATATGTTTTTGTAAATGATTATCCTTAGTTTATAGACAAGTTTGTTTTTAAATAATTTGGTACACTTTTTATTCAATATTAAAAGTAATCATTATGTATCATGATCTATTCATGACGAAATAATACCTATAGTTTCTATTGTTTTGGAAAGCAAAATCCACAACAATTGTCATTGTTTGCATCACTATAGAGTAGTTTAAATACTGTAACAATGGCTGATTTAAAGAAAATACTAGGATTATTCTATCAATATGGAAAGGCAACTTATGAGCACTATCCCAAAAAAATGTTTTTACAAAACTTTGTTTGGCAAAGGATAGTGTCGCCCATCAAACAGCCGAATGTTCTATTTAAATATCAGCTAGGCTGCTAATTTAGGTAACAAATGATATATTTTCAGTAATAATCTTAATATATAAAAGAGAAAATTTGTTTGTATGTTTGTATCCAATAATTCTAACCAACTTCTAGATATGCTAGAAAGCTGATATTTGGTACGATGATAGTTTAGGCACTCAAACTGATCAGAAAAATCTGAAAACGCAACATTTAATTATGGTTGATTTTTAATTAATTAAAAACTCTTAAAATGACTATGGTGCCTCTTGTGATAAGAGTATGCAACTTTTACATAGGAAACGTATTGGAAGCTTTTTGTCAATTTTGCCATGTTTGGAAATCTTTAAAATTATCAACTTTAAAGTAATTTTTAAGGAAAAAATCGGTTGGGGGAGGAAAATGCTGTGGCAATGATGGGTAATGGACACTAGAGAAACGGGACAGAGTTGAACTAAGGGAGGAAGATAGGGAGGGAGATTGGGATTAAGGAAGAGTGGTGGCAATGGACACCCGGGAAATGTTGGGTAGATGTTCTAAAATGGCCGGGCAATGATGGGGAATGGACTACTGGGCAATGGTACAGCTGAATTAAGGGAAGGAGATAGGGACAGAGAGTGGGATTAAGGGAGGGTGACATTAAAATGGTCGGGCAACAACTGGTAATGGACACCCCGGGCAATACCAGAAGGGGAGATGTTCTAAAATGGCCGGGAAATGCCAGGTAATTTTGTTAGTTCATTATAAGTTGAAAACATAATTATTTAGAGTTGATTAGATTAGTTTTTATTTATACCCGGTGGCCATTTTGCTGACATGATAGTGCTTGTGATCCTAAGGTCACCTGTTCAAATCAAGGAAAAGGCCATTTTTCTTGGTTTGCCCAAAAAAAATGTTTGTTGCATTCTTTTCATTATGTATAATTATTAACCCTCTATTCCATGGAAACATGAATTTTCATGTTTTTTTTTTCATCTAATCCAGTGTTAAAGTTAGCATGCATAAAATTTTCACAATAAGCCATTCCAAATGTTTTTATCAAGAAAATGTGTCCTGTAAGTTATATTTAAACATATATACATGCACCAATGACAATAACTAAAAAAAAAAAAAAAAAATTTTGATTAAGAATCCTATATATTAATTGGAAAGAGTGTGTTCCGAAGCCAGTATTTTCCAAAGCTGGTAACAGTGCCATCTAGGGACTGTTTTTAGAAACTTTAATGTAACAGGCTTATCGGCCCGGGAACTAAAGGTAGAGAGAGAGAGATTGAGTGATGCCCTTGTAATGGGATTAAAAATGTTTGATGCCTATGTAATGGGCTTATTCGAAGCCGTGTTCCAAAGCCATAACAGCGCCATCTATGAACTATTTTTAGAAAATGTTTGATGCCCGTGTAACGTGTAATGGGCTTTTTTGATAGTCAACTATAATATATAAAAATACAAAACAAACATTGTTTAAAGATAAATATACAGTAAGTATTACAGATTATGTACTGAAAATAATGGAAGCAATTTAGTTCAAGAATAAGCCACAAATTTCTAATGCATTTCAGGCAGAAAACTTTGATCAGCTTTTTGGTATTTATTATTTTTGAAGCAGCCTTCCTTGTCAATAAAAAAGCTGGCCAGTGTCAAAATTGATCCTTAGCTAAATCAGAATGTTGAAACAAATCTGTACACATTTTTTGTCCTCAGTTTAAATACTTGGTTATTCTAATTTCCTTTTTTTTTTTTTTTGCTTTACTACTCGACACATTGATTCAGCGATATTTAATTTGAAATAAGTGATAGTACATCTTTTTTGTCCTTTTCCTTTCAATTGCAAGCACAATGGTTTAGCAGTTAAATATTACTTTGAACATATTTCACATCTATAGTAATACAAATGAGTGAAGGAGGTATACATCATACATAAATTTATTATAAATTATAAAAATGGCAGATAATGTGTATCTAAATATTGTTTAGTTTTAGAATCCCATCTTCTAATAGTTGTTACAGGTAGGTTCTAGCAAATGTGTTTTTAAAACAAACAGTTCGATTAACAAGTGCATGTCTTAATTATTAAGTTATGTATTATACTCTACAAAATAATCTCTATCATGTTCTTCTATTTCTTTATTGGAATACAACTTGTTATTGATATTCTGTTTGAAACAATTGTACCCATACTTTGTATTCCTCATTCATGTAAAAACCTTAATTAGATTTGAACTTAAGAATCAGTTATAAAATATCAACAGAATTTTATTACATGGAGTAATGTTTGCCAAGTATAACACAGCACTCCCACTTTTTCCTATGTTATAAGTGTACTGAGGATGCTCTTCATTACCATTATACATCTTATGTAATGCTACTAGTGGCACACACTATAAACAATTTGTACCCCATTTTGGGCTTTTTACAGACAAGCATTTCTCAATAGAAATTTGGGTCAAGTCTTTTTACAGGCTGTTTTTTCCATAAAATTTAGAGTGTAGCATGTAAGTATAAATTAAACATTCCTACATGGTATATGTTTAAACACACACTCACAAAATAACTGGCTAAGTAATAAAGATTCAGATAAGGTTTCAATACACTTGCTGCAAAAAAATATAACTAATAACGAAATTCCTAATGGATCAATATAATCAACAGTGTATGCACAAACTCAAAATGTAAATATTTTATCTGATAACAGAAAACTATAACGGTGCTACCATCTAGTGATAAATATTAACATTATTTAATGTATTTTTAAACATATTTGATGTAAAGAGGTTATAAAATATTTTATAAATCATGAGTTTTTATTATTTTTAAAAGTTGTGTTTTTAAATATAAGCTAAGTATCATAGAATTTGACTATTGTTTCTAAAATGTAGGCTATAGTATTACCTTGATTATTTCTACATACATATTATTAAATTTATTTTTAAAACATGAACAGAAGTATTGTTTCATGATATCCTTAGTTTATAGATAAGTTTGTTTTTTAAATAATTTTGGTACAGTTTTTATTCTATCTTAAGAGTAAATCAAAAATTTATAAGTACCATGATCTATCTATTCATGACCAAATAATAGCTAAAGTTTATATTGTTTTGGAAAGCAAAATCAACATCATTGTTGCATCATAATAGAATAGTTTAAACACTGAATTAATGGCTGATTTCATAAAAAATAGTAGGATTATCCTATGAATATGGAGAGGTAACTTATGAGAGCACTATCCCCAAAAATAATTTTACAAAAATTTGTTTGGCAAAGGATAGTGTCGCCATTCAAACAGCCCAATGTTCTATTTTAAATATTATCTAATTTAGGTAAAAAATGATATATTTTCAATAATAATTCATGGAGCTGGTTGACTGATTGTTTTTGGCCGACTTGAAACTGCCATCGATTCCTGAGGTCACCCGTTCGAATTAAGGGAAAGGCCATTTTTTTCTGGGTTTGTTCAAAAAAATGTTTCTTAATTTTTTTTCATTATGCATAATTTTTAATTATGTATAATTGTAAACCCAAAATATGCTTTGTATAATTTGATGTATTATAGAATTTGATTATTGTATCTATAATGCATTATAATTATTGCTGTATTGGAAATATATTATTAAATTTATTTTTAAAGCATGAACAGAGGTATTGTTTCATGATATCCTTAGTTTATAGACAAGTTGTTTTTAAATAATTTTGGTACACTTTTTATTCAATTTTAAAAGTAAATCAATAATTTAGTACGTAAGTTTATCCAGATCTATTCATGACCAAATAATAGCTATAGTCTGGTTTCTTTTGTTTTCAAGTAAAATCAACAACAACCATTGTCATTGTTTGCATTACTATAGATTAGTTTAAATACTATAACAATGTTGATTTATTAAAAACACTTGGATTATCCTTTTAATATGGAAAGGTAACTTATGAGATCACTATCCCAAAAAATGTTTATTCGAAAATTTGTTTGGCTAGATAAAAATAAAAATTTGCAGTGTGATAGATTTTATATAAAATGTATCTTATGTAGTGTTTTGATATTGAAAAGTGATTATGTTATCAAAAAAAAAAAAATAATTTGAATTATGGTATTATTTTTTTTTTTTTTTTTTGAAAATGTGGGTATTAAGGTTGGAAAATGTGGGCATTTAGTTGTATGGATGATCTCATAATAATATTGGAGAATTGCGATAGATTAAATAAAATATTTAATATAGTTAATGCTTTTTCTGCCAAAACAGGATCAGTTATTTTAAAATGCTCAAAAAACTTTTGCTTGGTTTCCTTGTGATAATAAAATGATGCCCAAATTTTTCAAGCAATTTTCCTGGTAAAATTTTGGGCTTACTTTATCCCTTCGTGGAGCCAATTGTCAAATGGAATGTACAAAATACTATTTTGTAATATTTCAATGATATTAAATTAAGACTTCAATTAAATATGTTTCCTTGCTCACAAAGGTAAGTAGAATAAATGTATATTTCTTTCCTAAGTTATATTTTTATGTTGCACATGTGCAGTTTACGAAAAAGTTTATAAATCAGCTATACTCTGTTATTAACAAAATTTTATGGAATACTAAATTATTACCATAAGGAGAAAGGTAATGAATAGACCAATAAATAAAGGAGGATTGGGACTACATGAGATGACTCACGAGGTTCCAGTACTACAGGCTAATAGTTAGATGTCTATAACAAGATTTTGTCAAAATATAGTTCAGACTTTGTAGGTTCTCCCAACAGATATCCCTCCTATCCCTCCCAGTGATAATTCATAGGACAAACATATATTATTTGTTATATTCTTATCAAACCTTAGCTGATGCTTTTAATGATAACAGTATCACAAAGTTTGCTTATAGACAATATTTGCTCCTCCTATTGGAAGACTATATAATAATACCAAAACCATTGTACAGAGTATTTATAAATTTCACTACTGGTCCAAATCTATTGAATTTTGTTTTTAAGTTCATGGTGCCAATTCTGCCAATGTGAGCTTGGCTGGTCATTATGGATGAAATGTGAGCTTAAAATGTCAATTTTGGAATGAAACAGATGATATATTCCATATTTTATTTTATTGACATTTTTTTTTTTTTTTTTGCTAATTTAAGGGTACTGATATATCCATATTTTGGCTTTTATTTGGCTTATAGTAATTTGATGTCAACTTTTCTAATAATATTACAAAATAAGGATCTTGCCTGGGTATTTATGCTCTCTTTACTATATGGAAAATTCGAAATAATAAGGTTTTTCTTATATGCAATTGAGACCTTGGCCATATTTTTTCACTCTGGTAAAAAATAAATATTCTAATGACTCCAAAGTTCTGGCCCTTTCAGTTTTTCAGAAAAATTGGCTTAATAATCATTAACATAGATTTTATAATTTATTTTTGATCAATTTATAATTGAAGTGTAAATTTCACATAATTCTGGAAAACTTTTTCTTTTCATTCTCAAATGTATATTTTATTTTGGCTATCTCTATGATTTGAAAAGAACCTTTACCTATTTTTGTACTCTATTGGGCAATCTTTTGTAATTTTTTTTTTTTGTTGTTATTTCCTCTTGATAATAAAATATAATTATAGGGTGAACACCCCTTTAAAAAAAAAGAAAATTGATTATGTACAATATTAAAAGTGATAATATGTATATGTATATTTTTTTTTTACTAATTAAAGTGTTTTTGATGGTGAAAATCCATCAAATTAAAAAAGAAAATTTGTTTGGAAAAAGATAGTGTCACACATCACACAGCCCTAAATTATAGGCAAAAAATTATATATTTCAGTAATAATTCATTATAAGTCGAAATCTTAATTATTTAGAGTAGATTAGATTAGTTTTTGATTATGCCAGGCATGGCTGTTTGTGTAGTCGTTTTGACCTTGTTTGTCCTGTTTTACTTTGTCAAAAGATGTCAATGAGTTATTGGTATAGTCTTCTAAAATTGATTGGTTCATTTCTCACCAATGGAAAGTCTACATTAAAAGTAAACGATGTAATGTCTAAAGAGTTTATCACATCCTATGGTTTGCGCAGGTACTTTGCTTCTGTTCCCGTTTTCATATTTTTATTTCTGATGTGTTTATAAATATTCAGTCCTTGTTGGTTGTATATGCTGATGACTTCAAATTAAGCAGAGCAATCGCTAGGCTTAATATATACAACAATATTTAAATATGATAGCAAATTTGATCAGTGATAATTTTTTTTGTCTAGAAATTATTATGGCCCGCATGTAAGATCCCTATAGATATGGTATTGTCTTTGACGATCGCTTATTTTTTAATATTTTTATGCAAACAGTCTAGTGAGCAAAATGATTGAAAAATTTGTCACATTATTCAGAACTTTTGGAGCCATGACTCCTGACTTATTTTCTACAACAGATATTAACACATACATTCAACCAATATTGGATTATTCTCATCCTGTTTTCACATAACAAATGATGGAGACTATTATTAGATTGAATAAAACAATCAGGAAATATACAAAACTTATTAAAGGCCTTTGGTCCTGTACATACCAAAAAAAAAGACTCAAAAGTTTATCTAATTATCATATCATGACACCCCAACAGAGATTATTTTGAGGAGACCTCTTATATGCTTTAAAGTTAATAATAATAAAGATGGTTTGCTTTGCCTTAGTACTAATACAAATTTAAGAGGTCAACCATTTAAACTGTTTGGTCTGCTTACCTACTGTACAATCACCTATCAGTTTTTTTTTTGGACATAGAATCATCTGTGGTCAAGGTCTGGTGACATATGCTGAGGACAAAGGTTCGATCCCCGGCTTGGACGGTTATGGAACTGTTTTTCTCCTTAGCTTTAACAGCTCGCTTAGGTTTTTACCTAGTACACCGTAATAATTATCTAATGTATTTATAAGTAATTAACCCACAAAGAATACATCTCTTCTCCCTTTGGAGGACATATTTAAAAAAAAAAAGAGTCATCTCTGTTTGGAATAGTTTACCATCTGATTTAGTTTCTATACTCAGCACTTCAAAAATATCCTTAGATCTTTATTTAGATAAAAATGAAAAATGGTATAATTTTTAATGTACTTGATTACTCTAGAGTTTCTTCTTAGTTTAAGAGCTCTAGGTATTTTTAAAAATCTTTCTATTTTTATTTTAAACAAATTACCATAACATTTTTAATTAAAAATTCTTATTTTTTTGTAAACACTAACTTAGTCTATTAAGATCTCTTTTTACAAATTTATTTCTGTTTTGTAAAATATTTATGTTTCTATTTTTTGAGTACTTTTTTAATGTTATCTTTTGTGTATGGAGTGATTTTGATTGTTATATTTTTAATTCTTCAGAATAATATTTTAGTGTGTTTTATAATTTTCCCTGGTATGCCTAATATTTAAAGTCATGCTTCATTAAACTTGTATCACATACTTAACAAACCCATATAAAAAAATAAAATAAAATACTGCCGGTGATCAGCTATTCGAATCAAGTGAAAGGACATACTTCTGTGTTCTTCCAAAAAAATCTTTCTTGCAATTTTTTCATTACGGTATGTATAATTATTAATTATGTATTGTAAACCCAAAATAAGTATTGTATAATATTTGATGTATCATAGAATTTGATTATTGTATTTATAATGCATTGTATTATCTTGGATAGACTGTTTCCTTATATCCTTAATTTATAGATAAGTTTGTCTTTAAATAAATTTGGTACACTTTTTATTTAATCTTAAAATTAAATCAATAATTTAGTAAGTATCATGATCTATTCATGATCAAATAATAGCTAAAGATTCTATTGTTTTGGAAAGCAAAATCAACAACAATATTGTCATTGTTTGCATCACTATAGATTAGTTTAAATACTATAACAATGGTTGATTTGATAAAAACATTAGGATTATACTTTCAAGACAGAGAGGTAATTTATGAGAGTACTATCCCCAAAAAAGTTTATACGAAAATTTGTTTGGAAAAGGATAGTGTAGCCCATCAAACATCCCAATTTTCTATTTTAAATATTAGCTTATTTAGGGGAAAAATTATATATTTTCAGTAATAATTCATTATAAGTCGAAACCTTAATTATTAAGCTAAGTGTAGATTAGATTAGTTTTTGTTTTTGCCCTGCTGTCTGGTTCTGTGGTCATTTTGGCTGACTTGATACTTCCTAAGATCTGAGATCTCGATCCAGGTTCAAATCAAGAGAAAGGGGATTTCTCTGGGTTTGTCTAAATAAATGTTTCTTGCATTCTTATTTCATTATGTATAATTATTAATTATGTATTGTAAACCCAAAATAAGCTTTGTATAAATTGATGTATCATTCCTGTGAGGCACTGCTCAAGATGGCGGATGCCTGGGTTTTATCTCATGAAGTATAAATTCTGTATTTAAAAATTAATTTATTTTATTTTAAGTTTACAGTGTGTAAAGTTATTTTGTTATATATAAGAAGAATTCAGTATGGAGTAAAGTTAAAATTGGGACTCAAGTATGCCTTATTATGGAGGTATTTTGAATAGCCTACTAAAGTTTTAAATCATGATGCTCATTCAATAGTTGTGATAGTTATTTGTGAATAATGTGTTTCTTTGGTTAAACTTATCTGATTATTATAGAAACAAGAAGTTATAATTTATTCAAGCTGAATATTTTTAATAACATTTTGGGCTAGATTTATTTAGTCATGAGTAACTTTAATGTTTTAGCTGTACGTTTGAATGCAATCAATTAAGAATTATTCAAGAATAATTTCAAGCTGACAATTAATACAATATGCTTTCCAGTTATTTTTCAAACTATTATCTTCAATATGATTGAGATTAAAATATTTATTAATATATCCATCGGAAGAATTCATTTTGTGATGGTTTGGTTGGAACTTTGTCAAGTAACACAATATTAAGATATAGCCATACTGTGCCAGTTTAAGTGGTCATAATTTCAATATTTTAATTATATGCCAGTAAGACAACGCTTTTAACTGATTTTACTAGCTTATAATTGTTTTAAAAATTCGTTTTATATTGTACAAAATCTGATAGTGAGACATCTCTGACGAACTGTCTTAATAATAAACTGTTATCCTTGGTGTCGGTGCGAGCCAGGTTCGATACTCTGGTTGTCTGACCTCTACTCCCAATTGTATTTCTTTCTGAAAGACAGGGAGTTTAGGGTTATATTCAACTAGTTAGTTTAAATTTCCGAATTTGTGTTCGAAAGTTTCAAAGTGTAGCAGTTACAAAGTTAGCAGCTGTGCATTGTGGCATTGTGTAGGTGTATACGCTGATAGTCCTGATAGTCAGCTTAGTAATTAATTGTAAATATTGTAAATAGTTTAAAGTGTATATATTAGTTATCCTAATAGATCAGGCAGGTATTGGCATAATTGCCAAAAATAAATAAATGAACTATCTTAAA
>PXIH01S0003337.1:19979-32117 GCA_003024985.2 Euperipatoides rowelli | reverse complement strand
CTGCATATTTTTATTTACACATATACAATTTTCATTTTTTCTTGTTAACCAATGATATTGTCAGTTTTACTACAAAAGACTATAACCAGAATTCTTAGCTTTAACCTTAGTAGTTTATCATTCTAAATATCATTATCACTAACTACTTAACAACATAAAAACATATGTTTGGATGCATACAATATGGCCCCATTCGCATGGACACTTTATAAGCGGCTCAACTGCGGTTGAGCCAACCTTCTTGATACTGGTTGAGCCACGGTTGAGCCTTAATCAATGACCATGCGAACACGATCCTGGCCCATCCGCGGTTGAGCTGTGTTGTGATTCATTATTACGCCGTTTGTAGCACTATTTTTTTTTTATTTCAAAATGTCGGAACATGGCTGTTGTACCTTTAACTTTTACGATTCTTCCCCCCGTATTATTATTGTATTATGGAAAAGAAAAGAACGTCAGCTTCTATGAAATGCTATCAATATAATTTATTTACTGCAAATGACAAACAGAAATACTTTGCTTGGAATGTAGAAAAATGAATAATACAGATTATATAGTATAATATACAGGTAGACTATTACTTATAGTCTACCTGTATATCTAGTCTGAATTATTCATAATTTGTAAAATTAGTCATTTTTGATTCCATTTATAGCTTTTATCTTTGTAAATTTTCTTTAATAGCAAATAAAGTTTGCTTGAAAAAGAAAAAAAAGAAAAAGCGCCGTAAATATTGTAGAAAGCAAACGTGGCTAGACTATATCACAAAATTATATAATGATATTAGCATTATATAATTTCATTATTTGCGTGACTTGCTTTCTTCAATACATATTTACGGCAATTTTCTTTTTCAAGCAAACTTTATTTGCTACTTAAGAAAATTACAAAGATAAAATCCATAAATGGATTTAAAAATTACTAATTTTACAAATTTCTCTTCACATATTAGCATTTGTAGATTTGTTTTTAATTGTAGGAATTTATGATATAATTTTAAATTAGTATTAAAAATCTAAACTGAACAAAAAAGTAACAACTTTAACAAAATATAGAATAGCCTAGATGTAAGAAATGATTTCATTATTAGTCATATTTAAAAGTTCTTGTAGTTAATGCATTTTAATACATAGGATTCTCTAAGACGTAAAAATTACAACAAGCACTTACTCATGTTAAAAATTCAAGCACGCTCGCTTGAAGTATTAATTTTGCAAAATATAACATCTACAAATAGATAGAATTGAAATTATCTTTGATAGATTTTGTTTTGTTAAAGGCACCATATTGAGAAGCTCTATGGATGAGGGGAATAAACATTTTTATTTATTTCCGGTTCCTGTTATTTACAAATTTATTATCCGCGGCTGAGCCGTGATTGTGTTTGCAGGGCCAAATCTAGCTGAGCCATGGATAACATTAACACCGAACACAAAATCCTTATCCATGGTTGAGACACGGTTCAACACACGGAAAGTTTTATTAGACCACAAACTATTTGCACCTCGATTAAGGCTCATTTATACTTTTTACACAAGTTTTTGATCCGTTTATCCACCTCATAAGCGGAGAGATGTGTTCATACTTTTCTGCAAGGTTGTTCCGTAATCAATGGAATTGCTTTATACAATAGCCAATCATATTCCTCCCCTAATTTCCATCATTTATTATCGTTTTTAGTTTTACATATCGTAATGAATTCAAATAAACTTCTAGTATTTTACAGAATATTTTCGCTTTAATTTTAAAACCTTACGGAAAATGTATTAAACTCGTAACATTATTTGACATCCACATCAAAAAAATGTAATCAAATTAAACTAAACAAAGTGTATAATAAAACTGTTGTTAAAATATGTATGTATTCCTCCCCCCCTTCCTTTTATTATAAATAATTAGGTCTTGTACACGGCATTGCCCGGGTGTCCATTGCCCAGTCATCCCTCCCCCTCCACCCCTATCCATCCCAAAAATCCAAAACTTTGTTTCTATTGTCTACACTATGGAACCTACATCCATGCCAAAATATTAAGTCTGTGCCATGTTGAGAAGTATGCTAAACAATTCTGGATTATCCCCCCCCCCCAAAAAAAAAAATCCTAAAGTCTATTTTCATTGTCTGCACTATGGAACCTACCTACATGCCAAATTTCAAAAAAAAATCCAAAACTTTGTTTCTATTGTCTACACTATGGAACCTACCCCCATGCCAAATATCAAGTCTATGCCATGTTGGAAAGTATGCTAAACAATTCTGGATTATTTACCCCCACCCCACAAAAAAAAAAATCCAAAACTTTGTTTCTATTGTCTACACTATGGAACCTACCCCCATGCCAAATATCAAGTCTATGCCATGTTGGAAAGTATGCTAAACAATTCTGGATTATTTACCCCCACCCCACAAAAAAAAAAATCCTAAATTCTGTTTTCACTGTCTGCACTATGGAACCTACCTACATGCCAAATTTCAAGTTTGTGCTATGTTGGGAAGTATGCTAAACACTACCGGGTCATTTTCTCAAAAAAAAAAAAGTCCATAAGTCTATTTTCATTGTCTACACTATGAAACTAACCCACATGCCAAATTTAAAATTTCTGCTATGTTGGGAAATATGCTAAACAGTTCTGGGTCATTTACCCCCACCCAAATAAAATCCAAAACTCGTTTTTCATTGTTGACACAATGAAACCTACCCAAATTCCAAATTTCAAGTTTGTGCTAAATTGCTTATTCAAAATAATCACAAACTAACAAACAAACAAGTTTGTAACAAATAAACTTTCTGTTTTATATTTTAGATGGGTTTTCTTTAAATCTATTTCAAATACGCTTTTTTTTTTTTTAATAATTTGATTTGAATCAGTTGGAAAATATGAAAACAATTATTGAAATACGATGTTTTCAAACTAAAATCAATCAGGACAAAAACAACAGCGTGTCTATTCTACATAGAAAACCTAAGATGATTGGTTCAGTGGCTAACATGCCGGAGAACAAACGGAGAGCTATGTGTAAAAGTTGGATTTTTCCAACTTTACTGATGATGACAGATGGCTATTCGTCTTTTAATAGTGCATGCCTGACTTCTCAAAGGCGCATGATATTACACAAAGCTCTCCGTTTTTACGCAACGGACGAGCATTGCGTATGAGGCTGAGATGTGCTAATATAAACTTATACTTTGGATACTACAGTAGCAAAGTTGGAAACATGTTGAACCTTGTCCTAACTGCAAAACATACATTTTTCTATAAACAAAATAGCAAACACGCCCACAACAATTTCAGCAGCTGTTTTAATAAATATTTTAATTTACTATAATTTTTTTTTTTTTAAAAATATTAAACAATATTTTACATTATCAGTTATATTAAAAATATCTTCTCCAGGTGAACCTTTGAAAAAAAAAAAAAAAAATTCAGTGTATTGATCTTGCAATCAATTAATAACTCATTGATACATTCATTGTGCAACCTTCAGCAGCTGAAAAAAAATTATTACATCAAGCAACATGACTGCAGTAAAAACTAGTTATTAAGGTCTAGTCATCAAATACACATTTGTCATCATGAGGTGATCACGATGATTCTGCTCTCTGTGATCACAGAATTACAATGTCCTTTGTTCGTCAGACATTCTATTAGAAAATCATTCATCTTAATTTTCAATACATAGACTTTCACATTATTACATCCTTTAATGATCTGATTTGTAAAGTTCTTTGAACTAAAACAAATTGCAGATTTTTTTTTTAATCTTCTTGATGCAACCTTTTCTTTGATGTTCATCCAATTTAAATCCAAAAAGTCCATTATATCTCTATCTATGTATCTATATCTATCAATCTATGTATGATCTATATCTATCTCTGTATGTATCTATATCTATCTATGCATGTATCTATATCTATCTATGTATCTATCTATATCTATGTATGTATGTATATATATATCAGCCATACTCAACCTGCGGCGCACGGACCACATGTGGCCCGCCAAACTTTTAGATACGGCCTGAAACGCAGTCATGAATTTAAAATTTTAAAATCTTGAAATTAGCGGCAACAATTGAATGCCGGTTAAGCAGACATGGACGACACTTAGTTTCTCACAAACTAACGTGGTAGCACTCGCATGTGTAATACTAGGATGATAAAACTATGCCCCTCCTTGATCAGTTTTTTAAAATAGTTGATTTGTGCGCTATAAGGTAAATTTAAATTATTTAGAATTCAAATAGCAAAATAATCATTTTACAATGTTTAAATTAGTTTCATGGGCACACCCATTTCTAGATGTATTTGTTTCATTTAAAAAAAAAATATTGAATTTAAGTAGAGTGTATATGCGCATGCGAAGTTCATTATTCCACGCTTGTGAAGGCTATTTTTTTTAGGCGTTTTTTTAGAAAAGTTTTTTTTATGCGACACCAACTGGTTGCCGACCGTTGATATATCATGTTACAGCCCGCTTGATGTTGCAAACAAATGTAGGTGGCAGGGGGGGGGGAAGGTTGAGTATGGCAGATCTATATCTATGTATATTTCTATGTCTATGTATTTTTGTATCTATATCTATTTATGTATCTATATCTATGTATCTATATCTATCTATATATGTATCTTCTATATCTATGTGTCTATGAATATATCTATCAATCTATGAAACAATCTATCTATGAATCAATCTATCTATGAATCAATCCATTTATCTATCTATCTACTGTATCTCTGTTTGATGTAGACATATACCTTAGGCCAATTTTTGTTTATTTGTACTTATATGTGTAAAGTGTCCATCTGTAAAATAGGATAGTTAGTAGTTTGTTTATGTAATTAATTGAACCAATTAATTTTTTATCCATTTTAAATTTTAATTGTGTTTTTATTAGATGAACATGATCAAATGGTCAATTTATTTACAAATTTTGCCCCCCCCCCCCCTTTTTTTTTTCATCTCATTCTGAAAGATCTGTGCAGTTTTCTAAATTTAAGGGATGTTTAATCTTTAAATTATTGCAATCTGCCACAATTCACAGGATTCTTACAAAATTTTCGCATTGTATGCAATTCCTATAAGAGCAAGCAGAGGTTATGTTTTGAGAATCCCAACTGTCTGTCTTCAAAAGTTCCAAAAAAAAAAAAAAATGGAAATAAATATATAAAGTGAGAAGAAAAGAAAATGTCACTATTTCATTTCAGTCATTTTGTCAAGCAGGAAGTTAATGCACAAATGAAAAAACAACGATGATGGTGTACTATCGATTCATCCATCCTCACAGTTACAAATTACAGAGCAAGAAAGTTCTTTAGGTGCACTTAAGGGCTGAAAGGGTTAAAATAGAACTCTGCAATGCTGAAACTAACTTTGACAGAATATTAAAACATAAAATAGAGACTATTGTCCCAAAAATTGGACTCTGTGCTTAGTTGAATGGCTGAAAAATTAGATTTTTATTTTAATCTTATACTAATCAATCATATTTACAAAATACAATTCATCTTCTATGAAAGCTGCACAAATCAATTCAAATATTAATCTTTGCTATTTTCCTATTAAAACTTCAATCTCTAAAGATGACATTTATTTTTGAATATCTTTTGTATATCAAATACATCCAAGACATACTATTCTTATAAAATTTTTACCAATAGATATATACCTAGACATTCTATAATATTTTTTAAAAGTTTAGCTTTGACAACGTTAAAGTTTTATAATATATTTGCCATTGATACATTTATAATTTTAAATTAAAATAAATATTCAAAGTATTAAATCACAATGTAATACTTAACGTTACATGTGCAGATTATAATAAAATAAGAACTTTTAAATTTTTAGTTTTTGTTTTTTTAAAATAGAAAATGATCTTTAGGAAGTTTTGATGACATCATCAAATACGTTATTTGTGTGATGCCATCATAAACTGCAGCACTTTTCTGATGACATCGTTAACATGCATATGTTTATGATTACAATATTCAGTACATTACTTATTTTTTATATGCTCAATATACAGAATATGTTTTTAATGACATTAGCATCCAGGGCTTTTTTTGATGACATTATCATACAGTAATTATTGATGACATCACAAACATTCAGTACTTCTTTGATGGCATCAATATACATCCTTTTTTATGACAAAAGAACTCAATGCTTTTTTGATGACATCATCATACAGTACTTCTTGATGACATCAACATGATGACAAGAATATAGATCCTTTTTAATGCAATAGCATTCAGTGCTTTTTGAGGACAACATTATACAGTACTTCTTGATGACATCATCAACATGCAGTGCTTCTTTGATGACATCAATATACATATTTTTTATGATAATATTCAATGCTTTTTTTGATGACATCATATAGTTAGTACTTCTTGATGATATCATCACATGCAGCACTTTTTTATGACTTCATCTACACACAGGGCTTTCTTAGTGTTTAAAGGCAGTTATCAGTTCTTCAAACTACCTAATGTATAAGAGTGTGACTGAATCGGATAGGTGACTATCATTTTTGTTTTCCTCATGCCATATAACACTTCCCTGTTTCACTAGATGAGCTGAGAAGACAAAATGAAACAGACTGTAGTTATTATTCATTTTCCTCATTCTAATTATTTTAAAAGTACACAAATGGAATAAGGAAAATGGTGATCATTGAATAGTGCAATTTGCTTAAATCCCGTAAGAGCTGGTATGAAAAAAATATTAATGTTAAAACCATATTACTGTCCGCATTCATAAATTCTCTAAATGCGGTCATTGAAATATATAAAAAAAAGACCACATTAATAATAATGAGAACAGTCAATGACTGTGCTGTTACTTTCACGACAGTCTCACAACTTCTCATTTAGTGAAACAATAATTATTTGCACAGCATAATGTATATTAAAAGCACGGAATCACCTGCAGGCACATATCATATTGTCATTCTCCCATTTCCTCATTCTATGATATTTTTATCTTTGGAAGTGTCAAAAAGTCAGCTAAGAGGAGGAGGAAATTGGAACATGTCAATCAAATATGACATTTACCATTCTAATTGGAACTTTAAATTTTATTTCACCACCATCTCTAATGGGATTTGTAGAAAGTGCATTTTTAAGTGAAAGTATAATTTTGGCTGTGACATTTTTTTCCCATTGCCATCTAGGATTAGTATTAAATTCTATTATTGAGCGAAAGCATAACAATTTCTTTAATTTGGACTCTGATATTTTTTCAATGCCAGATCTTATAGGATTTGTACAGATGTTGACTGCTATGAACTCACGACTGTTGAAAGATGTTTGTTCTGATAGTAGTGCACTTTGGTTATCACACAGATATTATGGCCTTCAGCCTTAATCAAATGTTTATTCATTTATTTTGATTGGAGCATAACTGATTCCTTTAAATGGACTAGGGTTGAGGCTGGTTTTGAGTTTGGACTATAAATAAAATTGTTTAATTCAACTAGTAATCAATGATAGGTGGATACAAAAACAGGTGATAGTAGAAAGGTCATTACATCATGTGATCATCAATGTCTAGTCTGTACATTGATATGATCCAATGTGCTCAGCCAGCAAGGATATTGAATTGTTTTCTAACATTATAACTTTTGGGTGATTGGTTGAACTGATCAAGTCTTATTTATTACTTCACACATTCAACCTAAAAATAAATAAATAACAGCACACCAAAGCCTTGTTTTGAGTTGTAGTTTGGTTCCTAAAATATGCAACTCAAATTGAGTATTAAATTACCATAGAAATACATTGAAATGTAAGAAAAAGATTCTTGTGCTGCATAAAATACCCTTTTTTTACTGCACTGTATAAAAAAAAAACTTTTCAACTTTTCTTTTTTCTTTTTTGGTTAAATTTACTTAAGATATTACAAATAATTCAATGATTACAAACGACTCAAAATGAAAAATAGTTTATATTTACCAACAACTCAATGCGGAAATGACTCAAATTGAAATAACTCAAAATGAAAAATAGTCTTTATTTACCAATGACTCAATGAGGAAACGACTAAGTGACAAAAAACCTCAATGACGAAACAATTCAACGATGAAACAACTCAATGATGAAACAACTCAATGACGAAAACTCAAATCGAAATGACACAAAATGAAAAATAGGCTTTATTTACCGACTCAATGACGAAACGACTCAAAATGAAAAATAAGCTTTATTTACAGACTCAATGATAAAACGACTCAAATCGAAACGACACAAAATGAAAAATAATTTTTATTTACCAATGACTCAATGACTCGTATTGAAATGACTCAAAATGAAAAATAGTCTTTATTTACCAACGACTCAATGACGAAACGACTCAAATTGAAATAACGCAAAATGAAAAATAGGCTTTATTTACCGACTCAATGATGAAACAACTCAAAATGAAAAATAGGCTTTATTTACAGGCTCATTGTGCAATGACTCAAATCGAGTTCTGGTTATTATGTAATTTTGATTACAAGTTAAAAACACGAGCGTCTCTGGGGAGCAAGCTTATCTGTACGGAATACTAAAAAAAATGATGTTTATATGGTTTGGCAGCCTTCTTTTTTTATTCACTGTCCTAACTACACCCAACGCCGAGTCATGACTGAGTAATAAAAAACCATGCCCCAATGCTAATCATAACTAAGAGGTGGAATAAACGTGCTTGATCATTTTTGATACTTTTTACACAATACTTTTGTCAGTCCAACTGTAGTAATCCGTGCTGATAAGTTTGCTTGGCAGACACTTCTATTAAAACTCCCACTTATTCATACATGAGTGACTTGATGTGTGAGGGTGCATGTGGCGAGGAAGCTTATTTTGCAAAATTTGTAAATAAATTGTATTTATTTCTTAAAATGTTAAAAAAAAACTATTGTTGATTTTTTTTCATTTAAAAAATATCTATTGCGAGACAATGTGAATTTATTCATCAGAGAGATTAAAAAAAAAAAAAAAACATAAAAAAAAATCAAATAGGAAAAAAAAAACGTATTTCTAAATGAGATTTCATGTGAAAGGAAAGTTCAAACAAATGGAGAATACTGTGCATTTAGTGAAAAAGATTGTCCAGACATACAGAAGATAATGGGGGAAGGAGAAAAGAGAAATTAATTTGACTTTATGTCAAAAAATAAATAGATGAGCTGAGAAGTTGTTTTCCATCCATCATTCCCCCTTACTAACCAAATAAAAAAGCTATTTCAAATTACAAGAGAGTTCTAAAAATAAAGTTTATCTTTTTATAAACTCTGTTTCCTCAACTATAGATTTGTAATTGGAAAAAATCAAATCTTTGGGCCGTCATTCTTTTAGACCGATTTTAACTGTGAAGAAGTGGCTGAAGATGACAGTGCACATCTTGTAAGGTAATGAGCCACAAAACTGGATTTTTTTTTAGTATTTTTTTTTTTTTAATTTAAGTCCAATAATGGCTACAAAAATTTAAATTAATTTGTACAGCAGAAAAACTTACAAATTTTAGCTCTATTAATATACGTGCATAAATCGAGTATTTCATTCGAGTAAAAAAAAAAGGTTGAAATTTTTTTACTTTATTTATATAATTTTTAAATAAATAAATTCTATTAAATAAATCACACTTGTTTATTAGGAATTTGCTTGATCATAAATCAAATAATCACCAAAAGAGTCACTGAAAATAATTTCACTATATAAATCTTATAAGCGCTGGCAGTGAAAAAAATTTCAAAGCACAAAGAGGAAAATCATAATCTTCCATGATCATAAATCAGATAATCATCTCATATATCATTGACATGCTTATATTCAATAACACACTTTATACAAATCCCATAAGAGCTGACAGTGAAAACAATTTCAAAGTACAAAGAGGAAAATCATAATCTTCCATGACCATAAATCATATAATCACCTCATACAGTACATCACTGACATGCTTTTAATCAATAACACACTTTGTACAAATCCCATAAGGGCTGACTGTGAAAACAATTTCAAAGTGCAAAGAGGAAAATCATAATCTTCCATGATCATAAATCAGACAATCATCTGACATATCAGACATGCATTGCTTATATTGAATAACACACTTTGTACAAATTCCATAAGAGCTGATAGTGAAAACAATTTCAAATTACAAAGATGAAAAGAATAATCTTACATGATCATAAATCAGATAATCATCTCATATATCACTGACATGCTTATATTCAATAACACACTTTGTACAAATCCTATAAGAGCCGACAGTGAAAACAATTTCAAAGTACAAAGAAAAAAAAAATCATAATCTTCCATGATCATAAATCAGATAATCACCTCATATATCATTGACATGCTTATATTCAATAACACACTTTATACAAATCCCATAAGAGCTGACAGTGAAAACAATTTCAAAGTACAAAGAGGAANTAAGAGCTGACAGTGAAAACAATTTCAAAGTACAAAGAGGAAAATCATAATCTTCCATGACCATAAATCATATAATCACCTCATACAGTACATCAGTGACATTCTTTTAATCAATAACACACTTTGTAAAAATCCCATAGAGCTGACAGTGAAAACAATTTCAAAGTACAAAGATGAAAAGCATAATCTTCAATGATCACAAATCAGATAATCACCTCATATATCACCACCTTGCTTATATTCAATAACATACTTTGTACAAATCCCATAAGAGCTGACAGTGAAAACAATTTTAAAGTACGAAGAAGACAATCATAATCTTCCATTATCATAAATCATATAATCATCTCATATATCACTGACATGCTTATATTCAATAACACACTTTGTACAAATCGCATAAGAGCTGACAGTGAAAATAATTTCAAAGTAAAGATAGGAAAATCATAATCTTCCATCATCATAAATCAGATAATCATCTCATATATCACTGCCATGTTTATATTCAACAACACACTTTGTACAAATCCCATAAGAGCTGACAGTGAAAACAATTTCAAAGGCAAAGAGGACAACCATAATCTTCCATGATCATAAATCAGATAATCACCTCATATATCATTAGCCTGCTTATATTCAATAACACACTTTGTACAAATCCTATAAGAGCTGACAGTGAAAATAATTTCAAAATACAAACAAAAATATTACATGGCCATAAATCAGATGATCAGCTTATACTGTATATCACTGGCATGCATATATTCATAGTTTACTTTGTACAAATCCCATAAGAATTGGAAGTGATATAAATTTAAAAGTACAAAATGGAAAATCAGAAATTTTCATAACCAAAAATCAGACAATCATCTTAACTATCATAGCAATGCTGCCAAAAGCATCAATCTCAAAAGAACTTGAAGTAAAAAAAAAAGTTAAAGTAAAAAGCAAAGGCATTAAATTTGTTTCAACACTCATGAGTCATGCTGTTTTCTTCCTTTTAGCATGTTATCAAAAGATAACTAATCTTAGATTGAGGAAATGTGAAAAATGACATGATCAGTACATTTTATGCTAGTATATTGGGCTCTCATTTAGTGAAGCAGTGAATTGTGGTACAAGCATGAGTGAAAATAAATGACTGCTTGTTAACTGTTTTGATCATTTCCCTCTCCCATGATATAAAGAGAATGGAAGCCCCACATTACAAACATGTTTCCAGATAATAGGGCTAAAATAGATTACACACAATATCAAGTCTTCAATTTAATACAATAAAATACAATACCAAACTTAAAAATGGAAATAACAAATTGAATAAAAAAGATGCTGATTATTTGGACTAAAAGTATGAGAAGTGTAAAAAAAAGTTTTTCAATATTACCGGTACACATTTTTATCTGCAGCACTAAGTACTGGTATACAATAAAATTCTTTCGACCACAGAAAATATACAGATTGCATGCACAAAATAAGAGTTGGCAACACAAATTTATCAGATTGGGTGTGCAAAAATAAAGGAGGCAGCGACACAAATTTATCAGATTGAGCGAGCAAATTAAGAGGTGGCAACACAAATTGTATCAGATTGCATACACAAAATAAGAGTTGGCAACACAAATTTATTAGATTGGGTATGCAAAATAAAGGAGGTGGCAACACAAATTTATCAGATTGGGTATGCAAAATAAAGGAGGTGGCAACACAAATTTAT
>PXIH01S0003337.1:1461-11827 GCA_003024985.2 Euperipatoides rowelli | reverse complement strand
TTATTTTTATTCTGATACACACATTGCCTGATTGGCCTGTCAAATTTCAAAATATTCAATTCAGGTCAAAAAAAGTGCCAAAACCCAATGCATTTGAATCCAATAACTGTAATCTGATGTTACACTTTTAGTCCAAGTTAAAACCACTGAGAAGTCAAAGTCTCATATAACATCCTGATTTTGATCCAATTGATTACAGCAGACATCAAGAATGAGGAACACAAGTTTGGAATGTCAATATATTCTTTTGATGGGATTCAAATGTCTTTTTTGTCCATTTTGCTTACATAGGATTCAATTTGGGAAATCAGAATCAATTTCAAATGTTGTATTAAAACATAAGTTGGGTCACTCTTGCATTGAGGTCTAGTATGATTACTGGAATTGGGTTAAATACTTATTTAGAATTCCCAGTATTTTTTTTTTTTTTTTAACTACATCACATGTAAAAAAAAAAAAATTGAACTTTGACCTATTTCTAGAATGCTAAATTTCTTTAAGTCTCTTTAGAGTTACATTTCATACAGTATATAAATTATGAAATACACAAAAGAAATATCTACAATTGTCTAAAAATTGAAAATCTACAACTCAGAACTGAAGGGCTGAGTGCAAAATGGTGTAAATCATTTTTAGGCTATTATGTATGAGAAATCTGCCATCCCTGGAGTTTCTTACACCTCTTTTATTTACCCTACTAGAACCAGGGCCTGATTCAGAGCCAGATTAACCTTTTGTGGGGCCCTAGACAAATTTATTTTTGGGGCCCTTTACTAATTCATATAATGAAAAAACAAAGAAAATGCCAATAAGCTCATTAACTGCCCAAAATTTTAAGTTTTTTTTTTTTTAATTAACACAGACACATTGACACTGGTGAGAATCTTTGTCCCATCAGGCAGTAGGCCTATTATGGAAGACATATTTATTACAAATTCTTAATAAGGATAAGGTTGCTATCCATTTTACTCCCAAGACATAGGCCTAATGTCTGTTTTAATCAGTGACTTTCAGTCTAGTGTAGTTCGACTGTTCGATAATACAGTTGTAATAATTGTATAGTCAGTTGATATGTTCTTGTGTAGATTGATGCCTTGCTCAGTTAGATTTTTTTTTTTAAACTTATAGTCGGCAGACTCGGTACAGGCCATAGGGCGACCACCAGCAGGCATAATTTTTAAAGATCATTAGATCATAAGATGTATTTGTAAAACGGATTTCTTTATATTTTTAATAATTATTTCCTTTTCTTAGAAAAGTGGGTCTCATTCTCAGTAAAAATGAACCCCAAAAAATTCCGGGCCCCAAAAAATTCCTGGCATAAGACATTTGTCTTTTTTGTTTATTCTATAATCCGGCCTTGACCAGATTAAGTTTTTGTAGGCATAATATTTGGGGCCCCTTATAATATATATATTATACACAGGGGTCTGAGGGAGTGGTAGCCCTCTAATGGGGTCCAGGGCCACTGGCAGCACCCTTTTGGGGGGGGGGGGGCACCTTGTGACATTTAAAAAAAAATTTACAATGAGTTTTTTGCATTTTTATTGTAAAATTCCATGAATCTCTTTACGATTCTTGCAAAGCAGCAATTAATAGAATAGCTCCACAATGAAATTTTATTTTAAAAACAAAGTTAAACTGTGTAAATAACAGAGTTCCGAAAAATTCCCTCCCTCCTATGTTTTAATATAGGCAGTATTTGTCTATCATGCCTAGATGGTAAAATGGTCATGACTAGATCAAGAGACCAAAAAATTTTTAAATGAGCTTTTATGAACAAAACCATATAAGCAATATTTTATGGTTTCATTTTCTGACAACAGGTGGCGCTAGTATACAGAATATGCAGGCACCAAATTTTTTTTTTTTGTGAACACATTGATTTTTTGCATTTGGCCCGTCACTCGGATTTAAAGATTTATCAAATTTTGTTTAAATATAATAAAAAAAAAATTGTAAATATAAATGTATCATTTTATTTTTCATAAAATGGATAATCAACAATCGTTCAACATTTTTTAAATGAGTACGACTTGAAACCAAAAGCCGAATCTTACAGTCAAACCTGGAAATTCTAACTTTGCATAATATCGTATTTTGAGATTTTTACAAGTTAAATTAATCAGTGTGCCATTTGTATGGGAATTTTCTGATAGATATTTCCTCTTTTTCCATGCGTTGAAAATATATATCACAAAAAAGCCGACAAACAGAAAAGGCAAAACTTAAAGCACAAATCTAAGTCTGAATATTTGTTTTGGTTCCCACATTATGTAGATGCATTAGGTGCAGCAAAGTTGCCTAGCATTATATATGCAGTCGTACCGATGAGAACTGTTGTCCGCTGATCAAAATTCAGGGGAGGGAGGGGGAGACAAACAATTTTATATCAACAGCATTTTCACTTTTATTTTTCAAGTAATTTCTAAATTTCACACCAAGCTTCTCCCTCACTTTATGTTCTCAATGCCCAACCTTTTGCCAATTGCCCCCTCCCATTTCCTCCCACCTCTAGTCACTCTTGCCCATGAGGTATATATACAATCAATCCCATTTCTCAAGTATGCTTAACAATTAATGTACCACCCCCACAATCAATATTTTATCACTGTGTTAATCCAATGAGTTGAAATTTAAAAATAAAATAAAATAATAAATCAAATTGGTTCAAACCCCTTCCCCTCAGCCTTAATGAAATAAAAATGACTCCTTTTTCTTGCTTGTTATTTGTATGGTTAATGACTAATTAGTATTAAAATAATATACAGGCCTGTAAACCCACTCATATTATATATTATGGTAATTAGAAAATACAGCATATACATTGATATATATTTTGCATTGCCAACTAGTAAAATAAAATCCCTGGTTTGCATCTATTTGACATTTTGATTGTAACTTCAGTTTGAAAGTATTGAGTCCCCTTTTTCCAAATTAGTTCAACCTTTTTTTTTGTACTCCCAATCATTCTAAAAAATGTCAGAATTATGACTATCGTTACATACTTATTTTACAATAAATCGGATGTAATAGCACCTATGGCTGCTCATGTGAACTGATAGTTCATCTAAGAGTATCTCAGTATACTAACAAATATAATATTGACATGATTATGTAATATTAGTGACAAGACTAGTATCTGCCGTGAAAACCTATCAAGAATGCGCGATCAGCTTACACAGTGTTTTCATAAGCATGGCTAATTAAGCCAAGTCGTAATGACTTCGAACAGCGCTAATATCACAAAGCCATGGCAAAAGAATGTAAACAGAGAAAAACGATAGAGACCTCAAGCAAATAATACACAAATAGTACACCATCATAATATCTATATCTATATACTGTGTCTATATATCTATATCTATATATAATCTATATGTATCTATATCTATGTCTAGATATCTCTCTTACTGTATCTTTTTATCTACTGTATCTATCTATCTATCTACTGTATCTATCTACTGTATCCAATGTATCTATTTACTGTATCTATCTATTTATCTATCTATCTATCAATCTATATACAGCATGTCAAAGAATTACCTTTATGATAACGATTTAACGTAACTCATGAACTAAAAGTCTATCAACAAACCGTTTGTTGCAATTTGTTTATCAACTCTAAATGTTTTTACATGTCTACATGTGCCCCCCCCCCCTTTTTTTTTGCATGCAGCACGTCAAGGGTAAATTCTATTTCATGTCATGTGTTGTATAGCATACCTTTCGTCACGGTACCTATGCCGTCTGTTAGTTGAGTCTTAAAAACATTACGGTTTGGTACAGGTGTAGGGTAAAACATGTCATTAAAATACCCACCCCCCCCCCCCCCCCCCTCCAAAAAAAAAATCAGATGTGGTTCCACAGTGTTGGTTGATGTACGATGACCTTGACCCTACAGTAAACCTCCAATCTCCTTAAACTTTTTCGTCCATGCATGGGTGATTATAATGATTTCAAACAAACTTCCCCCTCCTCCCCCCTCCATTTTACTAAAAATATGTCCGGCCTTATATATTTGCTAGTCAGGTGGGTGTGAATAAGCCCAGTTAATTTCATATATTAAAATTATTAATCATATTTCTATTATCAACATTTCTACAGTTCACAGTAATTAGACAGAAATTAACAAAGAATTGTCTATTATAGGCTCCAATAACAATTTTTTTATTGGGGGTGGGGATGGGGATTATTTATTTTTATTTTTATTTTACAATTCCTTCTTTTATTACAGCTATGAAGAGCACAATCTCCTGTGGCTAAAGGCAGTTAAATCTTGTTTCAGTTTGCGATTACACAGAGATTTCATTTTTAAAAATGTAATGATACCAATGAAGGGTTTAAAAAGGATAGCTGTAACACCACTAGCAGTCAATAATTGCTCAACTTTACCAGACACTGCAAAACATTTAAGATAGATCAAGGAGTACACACTTGACAATCAGCTCTGAGTCTTTGACATTCCTAGGGGGGAAGGACTGAAGAGTTAAAAACGGGGACACTCAAATGAATTCTAATTCTGTGGCTAAGTTGTTCGATGAAATCAACAGAATAGACCTTTCGCCCGTTCAAAAAAGCCATGATTAAGGAAAGGAAACTGGATTAATAACTGGAGGAAATTAAATAAAAATCGTTCTCAATATTTGTACACGGGATAGGGGAAGAGGGGGGGGGGGGAGGGTCAAACTAATAATATTTATTCCATTATAATAAAAATGTAAACCAAAATGTCTTTCCATCGTGAAAGGAATTGTGTGGTGGCTTATTGATTTAATGTCAATCCCCATAAGAGAAATGTACGGAATTGTTCATTAAATACAATATTTGCTACTGCACTGTGTTTACAAACTAAAGAATAAGAGTTTAAAATCAGATATCTTTATATTCATCACCAATAAGGGATAGGATCTAAAAATGCCACATTTTTCTATTTTTTTTTTTTTAAAAAAAAAGCAAATATGTTAAGGGAAAAAATAAATAAATAAAGGACTTAAAAACCCTAAATTTTCATTTATATTTCTACGCAATACTTGTCCATTGCATAAAAACGTAAAACTTTCCATATATTGAAAAACTCACTAGCGTCTGGGTTTCAAACTTACCTTGTCCATTCCTCACAAATGACATATTATGGGCTCAGATCTTTTTTTATTATTTAGAATCCAAACATTACAATAACTCCAACTACATGCGAAATTCACTATGCCCCAACCTTATGATGATAAATAGGTACAAATGCAATATATATATATATATATATATATATATATATATATATATATATATATATATATATACTGTATATAATCAATTTTGATTTTCTGACACAACTTCCATCAGTTCAGGAGTGAACCAATCAACGGCCAGTTTTGTGAGGAATGGGCATGGTAAGTTTGATACCCAGATGCTAGTAAAAACTTTAACTTTTACACAGAGCAGCTGTCCATTTGCTCTCTGTCTTGTTAGCCATTGAACCAATCATATCTTATGTTTTCTAAGTAGAGGGCAGCACACTGTTGTTTTTGGCTCAATTGATTTAGTTTGAAAACAACGTATTTGAAAATGGAATTTCGTAAAGCAGTAAATAAAGCAAAACTCAAATATTTCACCCTTCCCAGTGAAGGATGGGCTAATTCTGGAAATAAATAAATAAATAAATAAATAAAAGTTTACTTGAATTCATTTTGACGCTTAAAACTAAAGATAACAAGTGTGGGAAATAACGAGGAATATGATTGGCTGTTGCATAAATCAATTTCATTGGTTACAGATCCAACCCAGCACTAACTGTGAACAATTTTACTCACATCTATATTTACAAGACGAATTAAAATGGTTCGGCAACCTGTTCCGTAAAATATAAATGAGATTTTAGACTGATCACATTTAGAATTCCCTAAGTACATTTTAGAAATACAGTAGTGGTGTTACGAAAGATCTATAAAAATGCCATAATACTAATCAATTACAAAATTGGACCATGTTATGCTTCAACAGACCATCCACCAACCTGGTCAGATGTGTGTTAGTGATGCTATCTGTTAGATAAAGGTTCAAACTACATGCCCAGATATTATAATAGCAAATAAATAGTCTATTATTTGCTATTATAATATCTGGGCATGTAGTTTGAACCTTTATCTAACANATAGCATCACTAACACACATCTGACCAGGTTGGTGGATGATCTGTTGATGCATAACATAATTGTTTATTCAAGTGCAATTAATTTCATTACAGTTGGCACCGTTCAAAATTGAGAAAGTGATCCAAGAGATTTTTTTTTTAAAAAAAAAAGGACCGTATCCTTATGTCAATACATTTTTACATCACTAATAATAATTAAACGAAGTTTGGATAGTAATCCACCGCCCATCTTTTTAATAGGCTAAAATATTAATTAGCAATTTGTTTAGCGATTGTTACTAATAATTATTTATTTTAATATTTTTTTTTAAAATAAGATGTTAATCAACAATACTGGAAGCCCTATAGTAAAGCAGGGTGGTTATAGCACTTAAGCGGGACAAGGGATAAAAAAAATAAAAAAAAATTTCACGATTAATCTAAAAACAAGAAGGGCGGCCACCTTAGATTCGATTAGGACCAAAATAACGTAAGAGTTTGTTTTAAAACATTTTACAATATTATTTCTAATAATAGATAATTCTGTTGACTGTAAATGCTAGAAAATACAAATGTTAGTACTGATGGCAGAAGGTTGACTTAAAAAGGGGTGGGGGAGAGGAGGGAGCATGACAAAAATTCCTGTCATTTTTTTTGACAGGCTTAAAATATTTTACTAGGCAATAAAGTTCAGAGAATACCACAATTCCCTGTGACTAAAATAGGAGTGCCTAGAAACTGGAAAGTCTAAGTCCCATTTAGTCACATGTTCAAGATGGATAGCAAGCAGCCATAATTTTTTTATTTACAGTCCTAACCTTATCATTACCCTGAACCCTAAAGGCTAGCACACACTAGGAGAATTTTACTTTGAAGCATCGAAGAATTGTACTCCGAAGGTAAATACTCTCGTGTGTGTCAAAATACTCTAGAGAAAATCAAACTTCGAAGAGAACTCTTTTATCACTTTCAAAAGTAGACCTCAGGTCTACTTTTTGAAAACTTTCTCTTCAGAGTCAAAAATGCAGCCAATCACCGGACGATGAGAAGTTGAGAACATGTGACTTGACTTTACTAAATAAAAATGCCGGCCACTCGCTTCGCCAACTGAAACTGGAACAACGATGAAATATCACTATTAATTAAAGAAGTAGAAAAATATCCATGTCTGTACAACCAGCACTTAACTGAATATCACAAGCCACTATTTATTTATTTATTTTATTAAAAACGACGATTCTGCAAGCCGTTGGTATCGTAAGTAGCCTAATACAACAGGTAAATGGCTTTGATATTTAAAACTGAATCAGCACTGATTGGAAATTGAAAAATCTATTTATTTTCATGTATAGGCCTATATAAATATTTAATACAATAATATACAAATCAATGTGGTAGCCATTGAATGTCACTCTCCATTTTGACAATAGGAGTACGCACATTAAAGAGAAAAACTTTCAAATAAAAAAAATTATCCTAGTGTGTGTGTCTGATTACTCTTGCGAAAACTTTCGCATCATTAAAAAACTGCCAAATATGAAAACTACAAAGTTTTTTCTCTCCTAGTGTGTGCCTGGCTTAACTCCAACTACAAGTGAAATCCACTATGTCCTGAACCTATGATAATCTAGAAGTGAAATAAGCGTTTTTGATCGATTTCAATAATTTTGACACAACTTCCATCAGCCCTTTCAGTAATGGCGAAAATACACGTGCAGATGTTAAATACGCGGTAAAATATGTCTTAGGTTATCCAGTTCTTAGGTCAGTCTAAAAATGGATTGTCATGTCGCAGTTCTCATTTTATTTTTGTAATAATTGTCTGTAGGGGATTGACAATGTGCCAATTCTTTACACTAGTATTTCCACCTGTCATAACAGCCTCTTAGTTAAAGAAAGGTGAAAATACTAGTGTAAAGAATCAGCACATTATCAATCTCTTACAGACAATTTATCACAAAAATAGAATGAGGAGAACCGCGACATGACAATTCACATGTAGATTGACCATTAGCATGGCAAGTCTTTTTTCTTGAACGTTTAAGATTTTAGATTGCTTTCACTTTTCAGTGAATGCGTGACCATTTGTCAAATTGTCAATGCTCATTTATACTTCTAATGGAACAGGTCTCTGATCCGTTTTGATACTTCTCATAAATGGAGAGTTGGGTGTTAATTTGTTCATAGTTTTCTACTAGATTTGGTCCACAATCAATTAAATTGCTCCACACAAAAGCCAATCACATTCCATATTTTCAAACAGTTGTTGTTTGAAAATACGTTTTCAAATACGATGTTTTCAAACTAAATGGGGACAAAAACAACAGTGTATCTACTCTAATTAGAGAATCTAAGATATGATTGGTTCAATGTCTAACGAGACGAAGAGCAAATGGATAGGTCTCGTAAATATTTTTTTTTTCAACAATTACGTACGATGACGAATGCTGTCTTTTAATTGCACATGTCTGACCGCAGTGTGATGCATGATCTTATGGAAAGCTTTCCACTGTTAGGTAAGGGATGAGCATTCGCAGAAGTATGAACGAGACTATAGATTTATATAGCACACATGAAATTATAATTTTCCACATACCGTAATTCGAAACCAAAAGAGTTGACATCGTGAAAAGCATAGACACTTCCAAAAAATCAACTCTGACAGCAGGCATCAACTCTTATAACACTTCATTAAAAAAAAAGTTCCAATAAATCAATAATGTTTTTTTTTTTCTTTCTATAAATCAATTAGATAAATCCCAACGAAAGATCGATACATCCCCCCCCCCCAGCCAAGCATTCAGCTCAATTTAAGACTTACAGCTTCAGGAACAATATTAGTCTTCAACTGGATTTAAATCAATCTGAATTGACTAAGTATTCAACACTTGGATGAATTTTTGTTTTCCTGGAGAATATGTGGTGAATTTTTATTTTTCTTCTTTTCAAAGAGTTTACTTATAAATCTCTAGTTTCAAACATTTTCATAATAGTTATTATGATTGTTGATAAAGACTGTTTTCTACCCTCCAGGCCCCATTTAAAAAAAAAAAGTGATAATTTCACAGGTTTTTTTCTTAGAGAAGAAATTATTTATAGACAGGATTGGAGCCTTTTGGATATTTAACTCCTTTCAAGTTTATAAAATGAAAACATATGGCTGGGGAAAAAAAATCAATAAATCCCTTGAAACCATTAAAATGTAATGGAAACTTAAATGACTTATACAGTATTATTGTATTTCATCCAATTAGCTCTAGGACATTCTAATAATATATAACTTCAACTTGGATAGATGAAACCACAACCACATATCAGGTATATTACTAAAGGTAATGTGACACCCCCATTGCTTATTTCAATTACCTCATCAGCTATAATGTGCAAATTAATTTGAGTTTAATACATTTACATTTGTATGATGGAAAATGAAATATCATTAATAGAACTTTATATAGTATATTAGTTGGTTAGTATTATTTATAGAACTCTATTAAGGGTAGAACTGTCCTGACTAGATCCTGGCTGTCCTCCTTGTATTTCTGAATCAAAATGGTGATCTTTATTATCTTTGGAAATCTGCTCTATTCTATTTTTATTTCACTCTCAGTCCTAATCTTCTACTTTCCCTTTACTAATGCTGCCATTACAAATACACCTGCATTAATTTTTCTTATAATTAACGGTGAATAACATTTATTGAGAGTCTATACTCTAGAAAACCTGCCAATCCGACACATCCACTCTTGAAGGAGGAAAGTGCTGTACAAGCACAAACTTAATTTAAAAAAAAAAAAAAAAAAGATCTACAGTTATTTGATTTGGTTGCGGACATAAATTAAAGAACAGCAAAGTGCCCCCCCCCCCCTGGTGCATATTCCTTACATATGATATAAAATAAAGATCACAGAAGTGCCTTCTGGTGTATCTAACTTGTGCAATGCAGATTAATATTAAATAAAGCTCACCTACCAGAGGTGTCTCTTGTGCATATGCTATAAAATCAAGATTCTAGAAGCGCCCTCTTGTGCATATTCCCCACATGATATAAAATAAAGATCACTGAAGTGCCCTCTGGTGTGTATTTCTTGCACATAAAGGTCACAGAAGTGCCCCCTTGTGCATCTTCCTTGAACATGACATAAAATAAAGATCACATAAGTGTCCCCTGGTGCATTTTCCTTGCACAAGAATATACAGTAGATTAAATATTACAGAAGTGCCCTCTGGTGCATC